>QRFB01011860.1:5030-27321 GCA_008931105.1 Oenanthe javanica
ACTGAAATCTTCTTGTGGCACTTCTATACTGAATCTTCAATACTTCTGAAACCCTGAAAGTCTTTACACATTATTCTTCACTGATGCATGAACATATTAATGAACTTCTTTCAGTGACATGTAGTAGACTTCAAAACTTCTTCTAATATCTTGATTCACTGTATTTTCCTTTTCTTCATTTCTTTTTGATTTCTGTGTAGGCGTAGTATTATTTACTTGTCATATTCTAGTGTTGAGTTATCACAATTACTATTCATACAGCTTCGTAATCTCACCAATAATCTCCCCCTATTTGATTGTTAAACTTAGCAAACAAATCTCATAAAGAGGATAACTCAACTAATAACTAGAAAGAGTAATGGTCCGGGACTTGTAAATATTGCTACTGGTTTTTCTGGATCAGATTCTGCATATCCAGATTTCTTGTGTAACTGAAATGAAAGATGTTTGTTCCTCTAGCACTGAACTTATATTCAAGTAGTATCATCTTCATTTATGTCTGTGTTTGAGCTTTCTCTGCTTCAAAATCCTTCATACTTGAACTTGAAGAACTTATCATGAACAGAGCTTCATAAGAATTAAAATTCCTGGGTACGTCTTCAATAGAATATAGAACATAGCTCAAGTAATGTTCTCCCCCTGAGAATGTAATTCATCTTCTTTTTCTTGTCTAAATTCTCCCCCTAAGGATATTAACTTCTCCTAAGAATACGAAGATAAGACTTTATTAACTTCTCCTTTTTCCTTTTTCTTACTAAATTCTCCCCCTTAGTTGAGGAATCCTCTAGTGGCCCATCTTTTGAATAGTTTGTCTTCCAAAGAAGGTTCTCGTTTGTCATTGATTGAGAAAATAGAGTAGATTTTGTTTAAGAAGTAGCATGTAGCAAGGGTAAGTGTTTGGTCTATGGTTTCCTCACTTCTACTACGTTATGTTAGTTTTTACACTAAAGTGTCGAGTACTTTGAAGTGTTTCACTCTTTTTCTCCCTATCTCTCACTCAAGTGTATCTCTCCCTCACTTTCACTCAAGTGTTTCTCTCTCTCACTTTTACTCTGCATTCCAAATATAGAATTATGTATCTGCAAGTGAAATCCTTAAATTCAGTTATATTCCCAACAATTGATTCATCAGAATGAACAGAATCACTATCAAGTAGAGAATTGTCTCGTGAAGGTGTTCTTGATCTATCATGCATAAGCATTGTCTCAGTACCAGACTCAACAGCGTTTGCTAAATCACTGTCTAGTGGAGCCTCACCTCTTTGAGATGGGTTATCCTAAGATTTTAAAATCTATTAGGGATTCTTGCCTTGTTCTATCAAGGAGTTGCCTCACACCTTCTCCGTAAACGGGAGGTGGACATTCCTTTTCAGGATCTGGAAATGTTCCTTCCAGGAGGGTCAACGTAGTAGGCAATGTAATGAATGGCAAATTAGAGCCTACGTTTCCCTCATAACCATATGATGGGAATTTTGTATAAATTACCCTATTTGACTCATCCGAAGAATTGTCAAACAGTTGTCTCTCAAGCCCGGATAAATCTGAACAAGAGATCTCCCTTCTGGGATGCAGAAGATTAACTTCTATTTGAGGTAGATACCTTGGACAATGTAATGTATGTATAGAGTCCGTATCTCCTCTAAATTCTTATACCTCTCACTGTGCACGCCTTGCAATGTGTTCCTAGAATTTATCTGTTTAGGCTTACCATCAGCGTGAGTGCCAATGGTGTGCTTGACTCATTACAAGGTGCTCTGGATGACGAGCGAATTTCAATGAACTCACCATGTTGAGAGAATAATTCCAGAGACAGTTTTATTACCTTTTCAGCTCTGCATCCTTTTGAGAAGATGCAGATGAGCTTACAGTTACCTCAGTTATATACTACTTTGCTTCTCTGGAGGTAAAGTTGTGGGTGCACTTCCGACTTCATCCTTATTTGCTGCATCAGGTGTAGTTTCTCCCTTATCAACCTCGAACTTACAATGTTTACTTATATCTCTAAGGGTGAATATATGGAAGTCGATGAAAGAGTGTTTGTCACTAAGGCCTGGGTAAGAGATTGATGGGTTTTCAACCTCTTGGCCAGCTTCTATAGCCACTGAGGGCTACTTGGAAAGAATCAATCAAGATTAAAAGATAATCGCTTTAACATTCCAAAACATATTTTTCATCTTAAAGAGAAGGAAAAATATAAGAAGGAATGGTAAATGATTGCATTAAAGCACTTTTAGTAAAAGAGTTTTGTCAGTTCTAAAGATTTATCATTTAAGAACATGATATCAATAGAAATTTTTTTTAAGATACTTATCCCATAATAAAATGCGGGAAAGTGTATCAGAGAAAATTTTTATCCCTTATGAATTTCTTATAAGGAAAACTTCCCATAATAAAACGCGGGAATTTATACCAAAGAAGAAATTCACTTCTCTTACCAAATTATATCTTAATAAAATGACTCTTTTCCTTTAAAACCTAAGTACTGTAAGTTTTGAAAATAGTTTTACAAAACATCCTTGTCATTGACGATGCTTGAATTCTTACCTCCGTCATAGAGAGCTTGTGAAGAGAATGATATACAAATTTCAATGATCTGCAACTTCAAAGTCCAGGAAATGTTGTACATCAACTTCGACTTCTAACTCACCATTCAGGAGTGCACTTGTTCATATTCATCTGATAGATATTCATGCTTGAATGCTCAACATGTGTAAGGGATGTCATATTATTAGGTCATCAAATTGTTCAGCTCTAATAGGATCATGTCTCGTCACTGGTGCTTACTGTTTGATCTTGAAAGTCCCGAAGATTCTGTTTCCATCATCATCGATACCTTCTACTTGATAGTAACCTATAGCAACCAGTTTAGCGTTGTCCCTCATAACAATGCCAATAATCTTCCAGTCTCTGAGAACCCTTACTGTACCAATTTTAGCTTCGACTTTAGTGGTCTGGGTTCCAGCTTCAGCAGTTTCTGCCTTCGAACTGATTAAGATCATCTTGCATTACAATCACTCAATCTAGATCAATCAGTGCATCTTTAGTATTCTTTGGGATTCCAGATGTTAGATCCCGAAAAATATATGTTCAGTTTGATTAGCACTCCTAGCCTTTACTCAATAATCCGGATTACTAAGAACTAGACTCTAGGATTGAATTTGACTTCAAACCTTTTGTTTTGGCAGATATGTTCTTGATGTATTCCTTTGATCTTCATTGTGTTGAGTACGACTAGTAGATCCTTCTTTTATTTGCTCCCCCTAAGTTGCTGCTAGGATGTGTTGAAGATCCTTCACCATTTTCAGTGGATTCTGATAAAGTCCATGAGTTATGTAGTTTCACTACCATTTCCACTAATAGGATCTGAATCATCATCGTTATCATTGATTCCTTCTGCAACCTTAGATTCAACATCAGTATCTGAATTTGACTCTGAGGGGATATCAAACTTCAAAGATTCATAATAGTCTTTTATTTGAATGCTTGGGAGCTTGGTGTAGTAGAACGATACATTCAGACTTTTAATCACCTTCTGGTTTTACATCATTTATGCCTTGAAAGCTTTCGAATTGAATGAGTAGCCGATGAAAATTGTTCCATGAGCCTTAACTTCAAACTTGCCAAGATACTCATCTAAATCTTCAATAAAAATCAATTTCCTCCGAACACACGAAAAAGATTCAGTGTTTGCTTCTGGTTGGCCATTAACTCATACGATGTCTTTTCACGATCTTGTTGTTGATTAAAGCAGCATGTTGTGTTAATTGATTCAGCTTCAAAGTACCTTTATAAGTGCATACTTCATTTAGAACTTCATTCGCGAAATTCAGTTCCACTATCTGACTTCAAAGTTCTCACAACTTACAATACTTCCAACTTTATCTTCCTGATGTGATCAATCACCATCTGTGACGTTTTATCTGTTGAATGCACGAACATCACCAAATTGTAACTAGGGTTGTCATCAACCATCACTAAAAATATTTCTTCCTTGACATAACTTGCTTCAGTGTGATGTATTCATTGACTTCCCTATATGACATACTTCAAAATGTCCTTCTAGATAGAATTCCATATGAAGCAGTCCTCTCACCAATTTCATCTTTATCGGAGAATCCATTGTCTTGTTCACCAAGTGTGAGAGCTTCTTATGCTATAGCTAACTCTTTACTGATTCAGCTTTAATGAAAAGTTCACTTCACTTTTGCATACAAATTTCATGTCAGCTACAAATAAATTTCCTCACTCTCAGTTGAGCGAGCTTCCAACCTTCTTGTTTGAGATCAAACACTTTTCCTTTTAAATGTTATTCCAGAAAACCCTTGACAAAGAATTCCCTAGTGCCCTGTAAATAGTGTTTAAGTCCTTCCACAAGAAAGATGCTTCCACTGATGACAATTCCAAAAAATCATTATAGCCAAATCCTTTGTACATCCTTTGATGTCATCTCCAAAGGTTACCGTTGGGTAGGATTTCTTAACCAACTGTGATGTCAGAGCTTTAATCTTAATTATATGCCTCGAACAATAAATGTCACGAAGTTACATAATTTTTGTCTTTTGATACATACTCTGCAATCACAAATGATTAAGCTTCTTGGTACTCAACTTCAATTGAGTCCAGATGGGTTAGAGATATTACTTTCAATAGTGGTAACAACAGCTTCAATATGTATATTAGAAAATTTAGTACTATCTACTTTAATCATTCTACACAAGTGTAACAGATGTAAAGAAGATTTATAGATATTCAATCATTTTCTAAAAGCACATGGATAGAAGAACGAATAAGTTAATTACTAATTCTTCATAATCCATTTCTGTTGATGTGTAACAATTTAATTATCTCTAATTACCTAAGTCAGTTTTAGATTAAGCCTCGAATATACAAATGTTACTGACTACTTAGATAATTCTACCATCTTTTAGTATTCTTATCCCTAACAAGCAATACATGATCTAATATAGCATTTTGTACAACTATGTGAGTGGAGCAGATCATATGAAAATAAGTACATAAACAATTCAAGAATATGCAGAATATTTGAATAAGACATTATGAGCAATATCAAATTCTACATACACTTAAAGTCATTAAGAACAAATATGAAATATATGATCTATGATATGTTTGTCTATTAGCAATTTTCACAACATTAGCAGAGGTATTAAATCACAGAAGATTTAACTCAAGTTCTAGCAAATGTTTAGGGATACACCTAACCGTCTAGAACACCTTATCTAATTCTAGATATTCATTTTACTGTATATAAAATCAAGTATGAAATGTACTAATTTAAACTCATGAATCCTAGCATGCAATCTTATTCTTAGCAATCAATTAAACATTTAAGTCCTAAGATGCTANTTTAAGTCCTAAGATGCTAACATGCTGACATGAGTATAATACATTTCAATACCTAATAATTATACAGTTCTGAATTAGATAAACGTATACTAGTTACAATGTGTACCTGTGAAGCGCTTAGTGATTCATCTCCAGTGTTGGTCATTGATGCTAGATATCCATTTGGTTCATCACTGTCACTGATAGAATCAGCCTTGCATTTAACTTCATCCATAAATGCTTTCCATTGCTGCATCCTCACTAATGCCAGAGATTCCTTCTTCAACCCAACACAGTGTCTGTCATCATTTGCTTGTACAGGCTTCCTCGAACTGTGTAGCAAACCCCTGATCTTGTCTTTCAAATATAAACCATCCCTGTCTTGCAACCGTCTCTTGAACTGGTCTTGAAAATCTCCTTTATAGAATCTATAGGTAAGGACCTTAGATTTAGAATTGGGATTCCATCTGAATCTGATGTCACTGAACTTCCTGTTGCCATGCAGGCTTGACTTGCAGTCCATATCTCAGGTTATTCCAAAGTTACAAATTCACATGCAACACCTTGACCACTATCACGAGCTACAACATCTTCAGTTCAGCTTCTATGATCATTTCGTTTCTGTTCAGAGGTTCCAACCTTGAATTCAATCAAATTTGGTTCCTAGGTCACAAATACAGTGGATATGCTAACAACCTGTTTTACCAAATATTATCTTCTTCAGCTCTTGTTCTAGTTCATAGGCCTTCAGCACATACAGGTCTTTTACAGACAATGATGTTGTATCCTTAAATCCCTGTTGGTTGTAATCCTGTATTCCAAATGATTTGCAGTGCTAGCACGAACTTCCTGTAATCTCCCTGTAGAAAAATCTTTAAGGCTTGTACTGAGATGTCATGTAGTCCAGTCTGTTCTCCTTCACTACTTCAACCCCTAAGATTTTTCATCCAAAAATACAACTCAAATTAACCAAAAACTGTACCCAANTTATAAAACAAATTTTATAGAAGTTTATAAAATAAATTTATTATATCAAAATTTAAAAAATAAACTAATTAAAATTTATAACATAAACTAATAAAAGTTTATAAAACAAATTATATAAATGTTTATAAAACAAATTTTATAAAAGTTCATAAAATAAATTTTAATTAAAAGTTTATAATTAAATTTATTCAACTTGGCCTCCTCGTTCTGAGTACAACTAGCTTCGGCACGGTTTGTTTCACTGAACTACGGATCCTGATTTGTATATCAATCAGTCAGTTCTGGTATCAATTGTTGGGTCTCGAAGTATCGTAGAAGGGGGGTTGAATATGATACTCACTAAATTAAAAAATTCTTTCGAATCTTTTGTGGATAAATAATTTAGAGTTCTGTTAGTGGGTTCGAGTTCGTGAGGTGAATAGTGTTTAGGAGGCTGGCTTATTAATTTTCTGTATTTATTAATAATCATTAATATTCTAGAAAATTAGCAAGTAATTTAATTAGACAAGTTTCGGGAAATATATCTTTCGTATATAAACTCTGAGGTTGCTACACCCAGTTAAAAATATAACTGATTTCCAAAGAACAAATTAGTTTTTTGCTTCTACAAAAATATACAAGCCAAATCCTATACAATATTTGTATCTATAATTTTTTCTAAGGATTGAACTACCGCGAGTATTTTGTAATGGCCCTAAAATATTACAAGGTTTATCCGGCCATTAATAAAAGACTCCGGTATGGAGTAATGGATAGAGTNCATTCGAATAAATGGTGGGATCCTATGGAGTAGACCTCTGAGGAAATTAGTACCACTTCTTCTTCAACCTGTTTCAGAATTACCTTTATTGGATAATCTTCAGTCAATTTTCAATGTCTTCAATACCCGGAAAAATCTTCATCTACTACTCATTGAGCAACCAAATAACATTTTGGTGTTTGTGTCGAATTCACCAGTCAACTACTGCCTTTTGTTATAATAAATTCAAATTTTAAACTTTATTAAATTTATGAAATAAACTAATTAAAATTTACAACATAAACTAATAAAAGTTTATAAAACAAATTTTATAGAAGTTTATAAAATAAATTTAATATATCAAAATTTATAAAATAAACTAATTAAAATTTATAACATAAACTAATAAAAGTTTATAAAACAAATTTTATAGAAGTTTATAAAATAAATTTATTATATCAAAATTTAAAAAATAAACTAATTAAAATTTATAACATAAACTAATAAAAGTTTATAAAACAAATTATATAAATGTTTATAAAACAAATTTTATAAAAGTTCATAAAATAAATTTTAATTAAAAGTTTATAATTAAATTTATTCAACTTGGCCTCCTCGTTCTGAGTACAACTAGCTTCGGCACGGTTTGTTTCACTGAACTACGGATCCTGATTTGTATATCAATCAGTCAGTTCTGGTATCAATTGTTGGGTCTCGAAGTATCGTAGAAGGGGGGTTGAATATGATACTCACTAAATTAAAAAATTCTTTCGAATCTTTTGTGGATAAATAATTTAGAGTTCTGTTAGTGGGTTCGAGTTCGTGAGGTGAATAGTGTTTAGGAGGCTGGCTTATTAATTTTCTGTATTTATTAATAATCATTAATATTCTAGAAAATTAGCAAGTAATTTAATTAGACAAGTTTCGGGAAATATATCTTTCGTATATAAACTCTGAGGTTGCTACACCCAGTTAAAAATATAACTGATTTCCAAAGAACAAATTAGTTTTTTGCTTCTACAAAAATATACAAGCCAAATCCTATACAATATTTGTATCTATAATTTTTTCTAAGGATTGAACTACCGCGAGTATTTTGTAATGGCCCTAAAATATTACAAGGTTTATCCGGCCATTAATAAAAGACTCCGGTATGGAGTAATGGATAGAGTTTTGATTTATTTTGACCCCTTTGTATATTTTTATTGTGTTCTTCTATGGCAATTTTTATTGAAAGAGACGAGCCAAAACACTCTGTCAAAATGAGCACGTCATTTTGTTTATATTGTGTAGACTTTTCAAATCAATTAATTGATTTGTTTCACAATGCTTTAAGTCCTTTCATGCGCTTGTACAGGGTGAGTGGTGTGCAAGTCACAAAATAGCTTTTGTTGCGCCTTGGAACTTTATTGCGCCTCTACACTCATTTACCTTGTAGAGGCGCCACCAAATGCCTTAGAATCTATTTCCTTGCACTCATGACTTGTTTGTTGCACCTGTACACTGCATGCCCTTGTGTAGGCACCACCAAACTTTCCTTGCGCCCTTATTGATGTTGTTGCACCTACACTCTTATTCCAGTGTATAGGCGCCACAAAACCTTTACTTAAACTCTTGTTGCGCCTAGGACAAGTTTAGTTGCGCCGATACACTCAATGCCTTGTAGAGGCACCACTAAATACTCAAAATACTTGGAGTTGATTTTCCTTGCGCTAATAGATGTTTGTTGCGCCTACACTATTGTTGCAGTGTGTAGGGGCCACAGAATGCCTTGGAAATTCCTTGGACTTTCCTTGCGCCTTGTACTTCCCTCAAGTATTTCCTTGCCCCATTACATAGCTTCAAGAGTATAAGAGCCACCATATGTAGTAATACTTGCCTTTAAATATTTCTTGAAATACTTGAAGTATTTACCACTTGATTTTCACTCTTTTGGCTTGGCTTGATCAACTGATTTTCTTCTGATTAATCAAGGTAATTCTTTTCTTGTTGTGCTGACACTTAGTGCACTGGTCTGGTTCACAAACGACTAACACTGAATTAAATTCCCTTGATTTCTTTTCTGTTTCAGCTAATTAACCTTGGACTGTTGCATTGCTTCAAACACTGACTGTTGATAGACACTGAAATTTCACTAGAATCTTTTCTGGTACTTCGACAACGTCTTCATTATTACCACAATCTTGAACACTTCATTCTTTGTTCTTCACTGACGTTTAAACATATAAATGAACTTCTTTCAGTGAGCATAACTTCAAGACTATAGTTGTCTTCTTTAACCTTTGTCTTCACCCTTTTAGATTCCTATGCTTCGAACACTGTCTATTTCCAATCAATGCCTTTACACTGAAATTTTCTTGTGGCACTTCTATACTGAATCTTCAACACTTCTGAAACCCTAAAAGTCTTTACACATTATTCTTCTCTGAGGCATGAACATATTAATGAACTTTTTTCAGTGACCTGTAGTAGACTTCAAAACTTTTTCTAATGTCTTGATTCACTGTAGCTGCCTTGTCTTCATTTCTTCTTAATTTCTGTGCAGGCGTAGTATTATTTACTTTTCTTATTCTAGTGTTGAGTTATCGCGATTACTATTCATACAACTTCGTAATCTCACCAACACAATTTAAATTTAAATTTTTCTTGTTTGATAATTAGGCAATTAGCTAGTAAAATAAATGATGATGTAAATGCTCTATATTTTTCTAGATTTTTACAATTAATTTTTAGCCATTTATTGCCTAATATAAATTTTGAGAATGATCAGAGTTTAGGTAGTTTTAGCATGAACAAGAGAATTTTTGCTGACTTAGCTAGGAAAGATGTAAAAAAAGGTAATCTATCTCCTCTCTTTTATCCCACATGGGTCAGACTTCTCTTAAATCAGAGAATGCCTACCATGTATGGAAGAGATTTTCTTTATGTGGCTGTGGATCAGAGTTTAGCACCCTCTAATTCTAACCCAAGCCACCCACTAAACACTGATTTCCAAACACAATTGCCAACCTTTTCAGTCTCCCAAAAGACTGTAGTTGTAAAACAAACCTCTCAACAAGGCACAAATAAAAGAAAGGGCAAATCAGTGAAATAATCTTCTACTAAGAAAAGGAAATTGATTGATGAAAATATAGATTCTGATGAAGGGTTGGTTTTTCCTGTAAGGAAGATTGTTAAGAAGGCTTCTGATATTCCTCCTGCACCTTTTATGAAGCCATTAACAGTAAATCCAATGCCTGAAATGAAAAAGAAGAGGAGAAGATTGGTCAAGGCTGCAATCTCTAATGTTATAAACACTGAAGAGTTAAACTCTAATGCAGCAATAAACTCTAAAAAATTGCTAAACTCTGATGTCCTAATCTCTGATCAGCCAAAACCTCAAGATCTAATCTCTGATGTAATGTTAATCTCTGATGCTGTTATGAAATCTGGTGAATCTGCATTGCCTGACCAAATAAACAATAACATCGGTGGAATTGAGGTTGATGGTGATGATGAAAATGCCAATAGAGAAGAAAATAATGAATTGGCTGAAATGAATGTTGATGAACAACCTGAATCACACAGTTCTAAAAGTTCTACAATAAATAATGGAAACAAGTCTGAAAAACAAATAAATACGACAGACTTGCATATACATCAAATCAAGAATCTTTCACTAAGTAACAATAAAATGGGAAAAACCTGTAATAGTGAAGAAATGCCAAGTGAAGTTATTCATGTGACAATCTCTGACTCTCCTATTCATTCCCCTAAGAAAATAATCAAAGAAATATCTTATGAAAGGGTGAAGGAGTTGGCTGAAGAAGTTAGAAAGGAAATAGAGGCAAAGAAATCTCAATCATTTTCGGTCTCTCCAAGTTCAAAGCAATTTATAAGGAAGAAGAAGAAGAAGTAAGTTTCTTTTGGTCAGGACACACAAGAACCTGCCTCTCAAAGCGAGGTAGTAGTCATTGAAGGGCCAGGCACACAAAAACCTGTTGATCAAAGTTCAACAGCAGCCAATGAAGAAGAAGTAGATGAAGCCAGCAGGAATCAGGGGTACAACCCACAAGAACCTTCAACTCAAAGGGTTGAAGAAGTTGTTAAGGCCCCTACCCCACAAGAACCATCTAATCAAAGTTTGGATGCAGGCACATAATCAATAAATAAAGATTTTGCTATTGCTGATGCTGGTGATACAAACTCTGAGACAATTCCAATGGCAATCTCTGATGCAATCATGGTGCAACCACTTTCTGCACAGCCAATGGAGATTCCTTCCACATCAAAAAACACTCAAGGTATAAACTCTGACTTTTCTTCAGAATTGTCATTCTCTGGTAGTATAAGTTAAGATTTTACCTTTCATATTTTAACTGCTGGAATGATCATGAATAGTCCTGAAAAGGATACCCTTATTCATGTTACTACAGACCTCCTTTCTCAGCCACCTCTTATTTCTGTAGGACACTGTGATTTGAACCTTTCATGTGAGACTGAGGTAAAATGTGTGAAAAACAGAATTAATAATGAGAGGTAGATTCTGAATCTGGCAAAAGGAGAGGTAGAATTGAGAAATAAATTAGTTACTTCTAGTGAGCAAAATCTAACTATTAAAAGTTATGATATGTGTGAAATGAGAAGTAATAAGATTACTTTAAAAAAACCAGAGTGATTTAGGATGTTCTGTTACTTTTGCAGGTACTCAGAGTTTATCTGTCATTGCAAACTCTGATGCTTTGCCAAACTCTGACTAAGTTATAAACTCTGATGGGGAGGACACAGACTCTGATGAGCCAATTTTTTCTGATTAAGACATCACAGATCTGACAATCCCCTACACACAAAGGTAAAACTCCAAAAGGTGGCTTGTCAATGCCCATGATACACATGAACGATAAAGAATCACCTATCCTGATTACATGGTGGTAGAATATCTCAAAGGAGAAATTGAAGTTTCCCTAGATACAGAAGGTGTATAAAGGGATTTCAGTTCCAAAGTAGGGCCATCTAATGAAGATCTTCTCATCTCTCACAGACAAAAGGTCTGGGACATGTCTTGGAAATTTTCAAATGAAGAAATCTCATAGCCACGTGTTCATGAATTGATCAATAAAGCTGATAAGGAAATAAACTCTGAGGAGATGAAAATAATTTTGAAGGCTACTACTGTGTTGTTCAAGGGACTTCACAATGAAGTTTGTGATTTGAAGGAATCTGTTAGCAAAACTACTACCTCTGTATAGACTTCTGTCACCACTTCTCAACATGTATTGGAACTAAAGCTGAAGAATGTTTCAGCCAAATAGGATGCATTGGAATTCAAAGTTGATAATCTCTCTACTTCTATCAATTCTATGCAGAGTATGCTACACACAATTGTTGAAATTCTCACAATTAGAAAGGGTAATGATGTTAGAAAGGGGGAGAAGGTTACAGACAAATGCAAGGAGGATGCTATACAAAAATCTGACAAACCTGATGATGAAGATCAAGGGAGTCATAAGGATGGGAAGTAAACTCTGATTGGACAAACTCTGATAACCTCTCAAACTCTGATGACAACAAATTCTGAGATAAACTTTGATAATAAGCAAACTCTGATGGAAGTTGACATAGGATTAGCAAAGAGGCTTGAAGAAGAAGAGAAGCTTGAGAAGATTGAAGAGCAAAATTTAAAAGATGCAGAACTGGCAAGAAAGTTGGTTGAAGAAGAAAATCCAGGATTGGATCCAGTTGTTGTAGAAGAGGAATTAAAGAAATCTGGTACTGACAATGCTCAAGTCCAGAAAAAGAGAAAATATGTGAAGAAATCTCAAATTCAAAGGACGGCATCTACTCAACAAAAGAAAACTGAATCTAAGCCTGCCCAAACCAAACCTATTGAAACTCCTAAGCCAACTGCTCAATCAAAGCCTACTTCAGAAATCCAAACTAGGTCAACATCAAGGATTCAACAAAAAGCTGCAGCTAAATCAAAAACTCATCTCACTATGTTAGGAACCACATTTCTCCCAGGTGGGTCTAGCTTTGATGATGAGGAAGAACAACAACAACAATCTCTGATCAGAAAGAAAAGGTATGATCTTCTGTGGACCAAAACTCAAACTCTGACTCTCAATGCCAGACTTGGTAAAAACAAGGGTGGTATTGGTGATTCACATGCCAAAGTCTAAAGGGTTGAAGCCAACATTTTCAAAGATCCCTTCTCATTGAAAGACAAACCTGAGGAAGAATTATCTCAAGAACATCTTGACAAACTAATATTTGTCAACATAGTGAAAGATATTTTTGATGGTGCACAAGCAAATGAGAAGTTTTTATATTTCTTGGAGAATGGACGGGTTTTAAAAATTGCTGAAGAAGATTTAATCTACAAGGCATCTAAAGAACTTGAACATGTTCTTTATCTTCTTAATGATAAAAATGAAGCCACTTCCAGATGGGTGAAGATTCTAAAAGGCATTATAAATGAAAAGAAGAAAAGTGAAAGGCTTCTAATGATAAAATATGAAGAATATAAGGCAGGCTATCTATTGGAAGATGACTCTGAGAAAGCCATGACAAAGGGAGATGCAAAGGTCAAGATGGTGTTAGGCATTCCTACACTAATTTTAAATCCTGATGGTAAGAAGGCCTGTTGCATTCCCTTAGATGAAAGAATGAAGAGATCGTCAATTTATGCTCTGAGAGCTGCTATATTTCAAATCGACGATTCTTTTGAGCAGATGAAGGAATTGAAGGAAAAACTAGTTGAATTGCTGATGAATGCTGAGAATAAGCTGTTGGATAACTTTCTCAAGGAAGACTTTTCTTACAAAAGAATTTGATTCAAGAATGAAGATTCTATCTCTGATGCATTTGTCCATATTTCTGACATTATAAGTAAAATTTACGTTTACTTCATAAAGAATAAATTGGGGGAGATTGTTAGGAAACAAACACTAATGCTGTCAGAGAATAAAGAAGAGAGTTTACACTGCTGACGTCATCAGAGTTTAGAAAACTGTCGGTCAGAGTTTACTCTATCAGAGAATACTCAATCAGGGTTTACTCTAACAGAGAATACTCAATCAGGGTTTACTCTAACAGAGAATGCTATAATAAGAGAATAAACAACTGACCGAGTTTATCAATTAGAGTTTGTGAAGGAAACAGACAAATCATAATTTGAATAGGATAGTGAAGAAGGAATTCAAATACAAGTCTATTGCCTTATTAAAGCTATTCTTTTCATAATCTATTTTGTAATTGAATTGTAACCGTGTCTATATAAACAAAAAACTAGGTTAACATTATTATAACTTTCAAGTCTTATTTTTCATAACCTAGCAGCTCTTGAGAACAAATACAAAGAATTTATTGAGAGAGTTTTGTATTCAAGTTCATTATTAATACAAAACAGTATTTTATTCTTCATACTTGTGTTTATAATCGATTATTTGGAACTATTACATTCAACCCCCTTCTGTAATAGTTATTTATCTTGGAAAACAAAATAACTAAGAATAATAATTATATATGACTGAAGTGTATCATAATATAGGATAAATGAAATAGAATACATAAAAAACATGTATCATTTAATCATGTTTCACCTATCACAATTTTTAATATTTCAATTTGAATAATATAATCAATAAAAATATCCATTAATTCTCTTGTGTCCACATTTCTCATTAACTTTTCTTTTTGTTTTTAACTTTTTTGAATTCTATTTATACAAATATGTATATTAATTTATTTTAAATTTTCATATTTAACAAATACTTATAATTAAGAATATTTAAAATTATTATTTTTATAATACTACTTTTTAGTTTTTTAATTTAAAATATTTTATTCTATTTACTATAAAGGTTCTGGTCCCTCACAACAGTTTGCCATAACCGTCTTTCCACGCTTTTTTATCGCGGATAACATTAAGACTTGATTTTTTTTTTAATCCAGAGGACCACGTCGCTTATCCACGCTTCTCGGTAAATTTCTAGGATTTTTCTTTTCCGTGGTTTTTTATATCAGAAAGATGGTTCTATTGTCCGGGACCATTTCCCTTATTATAATTGTAATCTAACTACGTGGATTACATGGATAAAGTTTTTAAACTAAGCATGTCGGGTTAAGAAAATGTTATATAGGACATTAAATAATTTTAAAATATGTATATTTTAATATTATATATAATAAATCATTTTGATTATATTTTAAATTAAAAAATATATAGCACACAATATTAAAATATACACAAATTACTTAATTCTATTAGAATATTAATATTAACAAAATAAATTTTATATAAAAAACATGGGTCCACTATATATTAACAATATATAATTCGAGGCCCAAAACTAACTATATCTTCATACCTCTAGTGCTGGCCATCCGTGCGGGCCGTGCCGGGCCGTGCCGCGCACGGGTTAGGCTCAGCACACCTCGACTCGTAACCGCAGAAATGGGTTGTGCGTGCCGTGTCGGGCCGGGCTTGACTCGTAGAAAGTCAACCCAGGACCGGCACGCAGGTTGGGCGTGTCGTGCCGTGTCGGGTTAAGCGGGTTGAGTTGTAGTTTTTTTTCCTTCAAAAAGGACTGTACCTTATATAAATTTTATTAATTAAAAAAATTACAATTAATTTGAAAGGACTCCTCTCTAACAAAATAGAACAAACCGTATCAATACATAAAAAAAATACAAACCAAACAAATCTAAAAAATATAAAATAAAAAATACTTATCCACTACTTGATTTATAATTATTCGCCGTGGTTGGTTGAGGTTCCCGATTCTGAAGAAGTATCCATTGTCATCTGTGGATCGTCTTCGCCATCCGAATCATCTTTTGTAAACAAATACAATTTTTTTATAAAAAAATTTTGAAGTTACTCTTAGACCCTCGTTGTATTTGAGGTTAATTTTAATTGCATGAAATTGTATTTAGTTGCAAAATTTTATTTTTGTAAAAAATTCAAAATCATATTTTTATAAAAGTAAAATAAAATAAACATATTTTTGTAAAAAAACAAAAAAATAATTTTCAAAAGATGTCTTTTAATTTTTTTTAACAATTATAGAGACGAGCCGTGTCGNGCAAAAAAGTAATTTTCAAAAGATGTCTTTTAATTTTTTTTAACAATTATAGAGATGAGCCGTGTCGTGCGTGCCGTGCGTGCCGAGCCGTGCTGTCGGGCCGTGCCGAGCCGTGCTGAGCCGTGCCGAGCCGTGCGTGTCGGGCCGGTCCCGGTTTTCAGAATCTAAACTCGTATCGGGCTCGTTCGATTAGTGGTTCGTGTCCCGGTTCAGCACGGCTCGTTATTGTAGCGAACCGTGCGTGCCGATATGCCGGGCCGGTCCGGTGCAGTCCGAGCCAACCCGCATGGGTGGCCAGCACTATCTCTACATATTCTCGTAAACTCATAAAATTGAGCATAATATCGTAGGTAAATTTCATGTTTAAATATATATATTTTGGTAGGTGCATATTTTTTATTGATATTGAGACCAAATTATTTCTTTACATTAATAACATTTGATATGTAAGAATAATTTTAAACATAGACCATTGGTTAACCTAATTTTTTGTTATTTTTCATTTTTTCAAATAAACTTATAAACTTATGAAATAGTATCAGTTCTCTGATAATTTTCGAAGCAAGCGACTCAAGACTTAAGACCAAAGAACCCTTATCAGTGGCTAACTGGGTATCTCATTGCTCGGTTGTCATTTTCCTTTTGGTTCTGTTTTCTACAAAAATACATTGTAGGACACACAATGTTGCCATAGCTGTCTTCATATCCAAGAGCTTTGTAGAATCCAAACACCTTCCTTTTGTGTACTATATATACTGCAAAATCTAGGTTGATATTCTATATAAACAAAAGTAGTAGATAAAAACTTAACATTATACAATGGCATCACCAAAATCAATATTGAACAAGTTGGTCTTAGTTTTAGCTTCTTTTGTGATTATCAAGATAGCAATGGCAGGTGATCCAGACATCCTTACCGACTTCATAGTCCCTGCAAACATGACCTCGATCGATGGAAACTTCTTTACATTTACTGGCATGAGGGTACTGGTTGGTGGACAAACACCACCTGCTTTTAAGATTTTGAAAGCAAGCATGGCTGAGTTCCCAGCTCTCAATGGCCAAAGTGTTTCATATGCCGCTCTTCAGTTCCCTGCAGGCACCACAAATCCTCCCCACACTCACCCTCGTGCATCTGAGCTTCTTTTTGTTGTTGATGGATCCCTAGAAGTAGGCCTGATTGATACGACTAACAAGCTTTACACTCAAACCCTTCAAACTGGTGACTTGTTTGTGTTTCCTAAAGGGCTTGTTCACTTTCAGTTCAATGCTGATGCACAAAAGCCTGCTTTGGCAATTTCTGCATTTGGAAGTAGTAGTGCTGGAACCGTTTCAATTCCAAGCACAGTGTTCGCGACTGGGATTGATGATAACATCTTGGCTGTTTCGTTCAAAACTGATGTTGCAACAATTCAGAAAATCAAGGCTGGTCTTGTCCCTAAGCCTTGAAAAGTGAACACCTATTGATCAGTATGGTATCGAATAATAATTGTTTCATCGTGTACTTGCATTGGGGAACCTATGTGTTGTACTATCTATTAAACCTTTTTTGATGAAAACAAGTCATCGCGCCAGATTTTTCATTTTTCAGGCTTTTTCTCTACATTGTTTGTTACAATTAAAAAGTATTAAGACACGGAGAGCAAACAATATCATGAACACAAATTAAATCTCAGACGAAGAACAAAATAAATCAATGAAGATTATAGTGATCAAAGGCATGAAACTTCGTTTCCCTCGTCAAAAGTCATATATGCACAATGCATCAACTTCTTACAGCAATTGTCTACAATGTACTTACCAATAACTTTAATGGATCTTTATATATATATATGCCTAGCCTTGGGTTGTGACATAAGGCTTATGCAAATGACCATTATTCTATTGTTTTGCCAATAAAACCTAGCTTTACATTAATAATGAAGTGCTAAGGTATTGTTCGAAATTGATTTGTATTGGACTTCTTTGATTAAAATGCAAGTAAAATACTCTCTGTAGCTTGTATCTGTAGAATTTTATTTTATGAGACTGACAATAAGGATTATATTTTAGGATGAGGTCAGACTAATTTTATTCATGAGATCAGTATGGGTAAAAGGGCTAGCAATTCACCTTTGAGAAACTAGTTTTCCATCTGAAAAATAATATAGAAGTCAACCACGCTGAATTGCGAGGATTGTATGCCTTGCTGTTTTGTTTCGTATGTATTAAATATTGTTGGTAGTGTATTTTTGAAATAAATCAGTGAAAAGTGTTAGATTCGGGATTCAGACTATATAGTTCATGCAATTTTAGATTTGGGTGTGTACTGTGGCTGCAATTTTGGTTATTGCTTGTTATTGAGATTCGCAGAAAGAAGAAATATGATTTTGGCCCCATTCTGTTCTCAGATATAGTTTGTGTCAAAACTATTTTACTGCCAAGACGAAATGCTTGTAGTTACAATCTGAAACACAGCTATGCAATATACTTCACTAATTAATCATGTTCAGTTATGCTGTGAAACCTCCTGTCAGAGTCGATATTTAAGGCTTCGATAGAAACCAGCACACCTGAAGCAAAGTATGAAATCGTCCACCTTAAATTACGAAGTGGAGAACTTGGAACTTAAAAGATCGAACACTACACCTGGAATTCTTGCCATACACTTATCAGTGTTCCATGCCCCTGTTCTGTTTTATAGTTTCCTTACCTTAAAACATCCAACCTGCTTTTAAACTTCTTCCAAGCTAACTTAACTTAAAGTACAAACTTAAGAGGCATAGAGTTACGATATTTCTCCTTGAGAATTTATGTGTCATTTGGACAAATTCGAATGGGCCAATATGTTAACAATCCCTCCATATATTAACAGAACAAAGGCATGTCTTTCCAAATATGTGTAGTATATTTATAACTGAATATATAGGGTTTTTAAGTTAGTATATGACAGTGATATGTATGCTTGAATAACTAACCTGACAACATACACGAGGAAAATAGTAACTAGTATAACAACTTATATTACATAAAATGGAATAAAAAAAATATCTTCAAAATATTCTCATAGGTTTTAGCACAACTATTAGCAATACAACATCAATAACAAAGAAAAAACATTGTAGTCCACAATGAGATGTGATCCATGTGCAACAACGACTAGAATACAAGAATCAAGATCATAATTTCCTATTATATATACTTGCCTCATGCAAGTTTGTAGTCAACACCTTGAGGAACACCATGGGATCATCACCAAGATCATTTTTCAACTGCTTCTTTTTATTGGTAGCTTCTTTTTGCATTATCGAGATAACAATGGCTGGTGATCCGGACATCCTCACTGACTTCGTAGTTCCATCAAACGTAACCTCAGTTGATGGAAACTTCTTTACATTCACCGGCATGAGGGTACTTGTTGGTGAACAAACACCACCAGCTTTTAAAGTTTTGAAAGCGAGCATGGCCGAATTTCCAGCTCTCAATGGTCAAAGTGTTTCATATGCCGCTCTTCAGTTCCCTGCGGGCACTACAAACCCTCCTCACACTCACCCTCGTGCATCTGAGCTGCTTTTCGTTCTTGATGGAACCCTAGAAGTTGGTCTTATTGACACTACTAACAAGCTATACACTCAAACCCTACAAACTGGCGACTTGTTTGTTTTTCCCAAAGGACTTGTTCATTTTCAGTTTAATGCTGATTCACAGAAGCCAGTTTTAGCAATTTCTGCATTCGGAAGTAGTAGTGCAGGAACTGTTTCAATTCCAAGCACTGTGTTCGCCACTGGGATCGACGACAATATCTTGGCTCTCTCTTTTAAAACTGATGTGGCAACCATTAAAAAAATCAAGTCCGGTCTTGTTCCAAAGTTATAAAAATTGTGGCTTTAATTGTCAAATTGGATGAATAAAGATTCTCCGCACAAGTTCTGACTTGTTACTGAAAGATAATAATATTTCTCAAATCTATTGTAATTTCTGCATTCGGATTTTACTGGGGTTGTTTCATTAAGTCCGTGTTTTGTTAAAGAAAACTATGATTAATAGATTACATGGAACAATACTTCTATTCGGGTTTAATGGCTCGAGGAATATAGCACAAAAGCTTTTCCAAGAACCTGTAGAAGGGAGCTTTTGTGAGAGTCCCTTGTCACAAGGAGGTCGAATTTTTAGGTTAAATATTTTTGGGACAAGTTCCACTTCTATACTTCCTCGAGTACGGATAAAAAGTAAAAGGATAGCATAAAATGACAGAAATTCCATCAATTCTTTTTACCCTATTCACATATAGTGAAATGTAATCTATTATTTTATTTATTGTGAACTCTCTCCACAAGAATAGAAACCCCGAGTTGATGGAACACTTCTAGGAGAGAGCCAAGGCCCTGTAGTCGATTTTGAAACGAAATGAAGTTGTGTCAGGAAGATGCAAGAATATGTTCTAGTGGTTTTCACTGGTTTTCACTATTCTATAAATGCAATCAAGTGTTCTAGACAATTGGATTCTTGGTCTATGGGAGTCAGACATCGGAAGTAAATGGTGAAAATATCTTAGCAAAATGCCAATTCAGTTAGAATCATTTGAACATGCTTTGGCTTCTAGTTTGCACGTAGTTCTACACCAAAAAGTAATTGTTAGTGACTTGAGGATTATGCACACTTCTCTAGTATATCTNCACCAAAAATTAATTGTTAGTGACTTGAGGATTATGCACACTTCTCTAGTATATCTGCCAGAATCGTAGCCAGAAGAAAGTTAGTTTAGCAATGTCAAAGTATAAAAAGTTAATTTAACAGATCATACCAAACCAATCAAAATCCTGTGGCAAACTTGGAAAAAAAGGAAAACTGTAAGCTCCAGGAAGATCGATTCAGAGAAGAAAAACAAGTAAATACTAGACCATCAGCAGAAGACATATCTCGGCACTTGTTAGTTGAAGAACATGCAACACGATATAGGAAAAAAATATTATTGATGGAGAATCAAATAGGTCTTTGCAAAACTAATTACCCGCTCTATAGAATATAAGTTGAAATTAGTAGGAAAAAAATAGTCGTTGGATAGTTTATATCCTTGTAAGAACCTTGATGCTTCAGCAGTGAGGTAATGTAATGACTAGAAAACCCTAACCTCTGCTATTTAATACTATACAGAAGTGCTGCAGATGCAGAAACTGAAGAACCAGTATCATTACTATTGCCTGAAGATTGAGTATGGCTGCTCTGAGTGGAAGATAAGATTAATGGAGTGGATCGAATAGGTTGCCACAGGAATCTTGGGTGGAAGATTAGGCAATGGAGCATCATGGTCAAGAACATGTATCGCTTTCCTAATAGTAGGCCGAATGGTATTATCTGGGTGTGCACACCAGAGCCCGACGATCATCAATGGTTTCAGTTCCTGCTTGTCATAATCCCCAGCGAGTTTTGGGTCAGCTGCTTCAAGAATTTGTTCTACCATGACAACAAGCTCTGCCCCTTAAAAAGATGGGAATCCAGGCTACCATTTTGCATGTACTTATAAATAAGTATAAGATTTCTCTGTTCATTACACCAACAAATGAGCTGCACCAAATTTTAATGTCTCAAACGACTGATATAATGGACATAGGGGGTAACAGACACAGTGCTTTCCTTGAACCTAGTGCGCCTGACTTGCTAGCATCAATATCTGCAAGGCTTGCCTCGTATCTTATGGCAAAAGCTCAATAAATTATCACTGCACGTCTGCACCAAAGTTTATACTATTCCCATTTGAGACATGATCATCACCATTGACTTTGACACTCTTTCGAGGATACCGAGCAAAGAAGAAGGTGAAAAGGAAGGATTAGTAGCCACATTCATTGTCCAGTTTTGTAGAGGTTATACACTTGTGCTCCTAGTGTAGAACCAGAATCTTCAATATATAATTGGACTAACCTCAATTTCTGCAATAATGGCTTATGTTTTAATTTATATACAAATATATATATACAAAACAAAGCTCGCGCTTTCCCTTTTCAATTTAGAATCGAAAAATTAAATAATCGAAGAATTGTGTCCTTCTCTGTTTTTAAAACAATGAATTATTTCCTTTTTAGACAACCTCAAATCACCTTGATGCAGCTGGTCTGCCAAGTCTAATTTTTTTCAACCCAAGTGAATAGGTAGATGGACCAATATATCAAAAAAAG
>QRFB01011861.1:0-27320 GCA_008931105.1 Oenanthe javanica
TCTAAAGGTACTACTAGCTAGTTTACAAATTATATATAGGTCATTGTATATAACATAAAATATGATTTTAGTTTAATGAAATTTTACTTTTCATTCTATTTTTTCATTTTTTTAAATTTTCAACTTTTTTTTGTTAGTTTTTAGTTAAAAACGCTAGTTTTAATTTCTAATATTAATGAAATTTGATGATATTATAATTTACAATTTTGAATAGATTCTATATTACTTTAAGGGATGATATTAGATTTCAAGTAATATTTTAAATATTGATATGTAATATTTATGATATAATTTAATTGAAAATCATTTAGGAAATTAGGTTAACAAAATATTGGGGTTAATTAAAAAATTAGGTGACTGAATAAAAAATATTAAGTTTACATATAAATATATAATAATATAATATTTCACTTATAATTATATTTAAAGTTTAAATAAAATGTAATACAGATAAAAAGTGATATTTGTTATAATATTAATGATATTCAATTTATATATAATAAGTTATAATTTTAAATAAATTTTATTATGAGTTTTAGTGATGCTGAAATTGATATTATATATATATATATATATACCGGTCAATATATATATTAAATTTATAGCCAACAAACCGTTAGATTAATATTTGTATGGTTGGATCAAAATGTTATCAGTTGTTAATAAGCTTTAAGATTNTCAATATATATATTAAATTTATAGCCAACAAGCCGTTAGATTAATATTTGTATGGTTGGATCAAAATGTTATCAGTTGTTAATAAGCTTTAAGATTTTTACGAGTTTCATTATTAAGCCGCATGTAATATTTAGGATATAATTATAAATAATAAAAAAAAGGTTAATTAAGTATGCACAATTATTCATTCATGTTTGTATTTTTTATATTTTATTCATATGATTTATTTTTATTTTTCCCACCGTACAATTTATTTTATGTAATTTGTCATTTAGTTTATTTGAGCATGTATTTGATGGTGCTAAATTTTGTTTGTTTTATTTAGATGTTTGTAAATTTGGTCAATTAATGATCAATTAACTCAACTTAAGTATCCGATTATTAAAATTTTAATATTTTCAATTTAATGATATAATATAGATAAAATAACGATCAGCCTAATGCCAAGTGTTTAAAATTTCCAATTTAATAACATAGCAAATATATAAATAGATTGTAATTTTTTTTACATGTATGATGAAATATAAAAATATTATTATTCTTTATTTTTTGATAAAAATATTTTTTTCTAATTTAATTACATTTATATTGAGGATAAGGGTAGCTCGAAACTACCCCGACTACACAAGGGAGAAACGGTTCATATTACAACACAAGAGAGCCGACTCTCAGTTCATGCAAATAGGCATTGAATCACAAAAAATCAATACCTAGAAATTAACCTAGTTGTTGAAATTACAAAGTAGCAGTCTTTGTCATGACACCATGAGTTGTCCAATCTTCATCCTCAACTTCTTTCTTCTTGTTAGTGGTTGCACCATCTCCAACCCTATTCTTTCCATTTGGCTGCTGATCATCATCATCAAGCTCTTCAGGGTCCTTGTCTTTGTCCCGTTCTTGCATTCGTGCATGAGCCTTATCGTTTCCCAATGTAATAGGGCCCCTAGGTATTGAAGCTAAAAAACCTATCATTGTTCACAACCCTTTTTGTAAGAGAGAACTTCTTGAAGGTGCTTGAGGAGGAGCCAACATCCTGCGTGGGTTCTTAATTTCAAGGTTGATTGAAGAGAGATCTCAGAAACAGTCTTGTGAATAGTTGAGAGTCGGTTCGATCCAACATCTATTAACCACTCTTTGTTCATAGAGAGAAGACCTTCGTCCCCTTGCAAGAACGAAGCCATATATATAGGCGACTGATCCACAACTGCAGAAGAAGTATCCAAGTAAAAGTTCAAGGATGATAAATCCTGCAAATCGGGAAGTAATCCATCATCTGAATCCGAGAAATCAGGGGAAGACGGAGTGAAGTGGTGAGGAAGCATGGTTAAGAGAGGGGGAAAGGGAAGAAAGAGGCGGCTATTAGGGTTTGAGCGGGGAAAAGGGGAAAGTAAAGAGGGGGAGAGGAGAGAACGATCATTTGAAAAACTGATAAAAATATTTTTTTAATCCAAAAACAATCAAAAGAACAAGGCTACTAATTTTTTTAATTGAATAAGACTCGCAATTCTTTTCTATGGACAAAGATAAACTGATGAAGTATAGACCTTTTTATTCTCTGTTTTTTCTACGAATTCTTATCTAAGCCCAAAAGCCCTAGGTCAATTTTCTTAACTTACTTTTGGTAGCTCAACATGAAAGCCCTATGTTTTCTTTTGGTAGCTCGGTTCGAAAAGCACATTTCTTTGGGGGGCTAATTCAAAGAACATATGTTGCAATTTACATTACAAAGAATATGGTACGCAATACTTTCATGTTCAAATAGTTTGGTACACATTCAAAGAAATAGAGTGATATCGTTTTCAATATTATTCTCCCCACATGGTTTTATGTTGACATAGCTGATTTTTGCACGTTTACTCACCTAGACTAGATGTTATTTTTTCCAACAGACTAACATTTTTTTTAAGTGACTAACGTCATAGTGACATAGCGAGTATCAAATATCAAATATATTACGTGTATTTTGTAATTAATTGAAGTATTGAACACAAATCTAAATTATGTTGCGAATATAAAAGATGAAATGAACAAAAAATATACTGTATTTTATTGTAGAACAAAATTATAAACCGGTGCACTTTATGTGGGCAACCAAGCTGTCATATGGTCCACAAGATTAATCCTTGGCACCAAAAGTCGTAAAGGTCGGGTAAAATAAAAAAGATACTAAGAAGATAGTGGTTGACTAGTTGTCGGTTTGACGAGGTGGGCAAGTTTCATGTGATATTTTCTTGATTTTATCCATAATTCAAGTTTTTTTTCCTTCCTAAATTTGGATATTTTCTTGATCTCATTGGAGACTATTATATATTTATACTAAATTATTATAACATGTTGATGGAGGAATTTGGTAACAATAAAATTTGAGGTCCATCGTCATAATCAAAATCTAGGGTAGTGTTTTTTACTTGAAAAGGCGTCGGAGTGTAGTGGTTGTTGAATATTAGGGGGCTGAGATTGTTAGGGTTTTTTAGTTGATGGGGGCTCTCAACGTCTAACCCCTAATAATGTGTTTACGTACCCCTATTTATAATAGGGGATCAATCCCACGTAGTTCTTGCTGAAGTAGATGCCCGATAGGAAAAAACAAGTGGAACCTTTCTGAAAGAGGACTCTACATTCGGGCTTGTTTGGATAGGTCAAAACCCAGTATAAGGTCCAAAGATTTCATGGATCTGACATTGACTCGGAAACCGTGGACTCTAACCGATCCACAACAACTATTTCCAAAGATACCTTGACTGTATGTCAGCACTAAATCCACCACAAATCGTAGGTCACGCCCTAAGCCCTCAGACGAGGGCAACACGCCTGAGTACAGGAAAAGGATCTTCCAGGACGTGGTTAGCAACACACCATAACTCCCCTACGAGGACAACCCAATGAATATGGAGTTATGGTCTTCGATTATTATTACAAGTAAGTGAA
This sequence comes from Oenanthe javanica, assembly GCA_008931105.1. Taxonomy (NCBI): domain Eukaryota; kingdom Viridiplantae; phylum Streptophyta; class Magnoliopsida; order Apiales; family Apiaceae; genus Oenanthe; species Oenanthe javanica. Next base: position 3,607 of record QRFB01011861.1, read on the forward strand.
TGCAGGGAAACATGCTAACTTTTCCAATAATGGACGGAGGAGGGCGCGCCCTCTTCCAGGAAGAACCAAGGCGCGCCTCCTTGTTGGTTCACTTCTAAATTAAAAAGCATTTCATAAGCTTCGCGTGGACTGTAAGATCGTCCAATTCTAATTTTTGGAACTTGAGATATGACCAAAACAGTGTCTATAGTGCAAGATAAAGGTGCACCCTCTTCCTCAGGGAGAGCCCTCAACTTCAGGGGGATCCCTCTTTCTCTATACCAGGGCGCGCCAACTTCTTCAGGGAGAGCCCTCAACTTCAAGGGGAGCAATCATCCTCTTCTTCTTCACTAGGGTGAGCCAACTTCAGAGAGAGTCGTCATCTCCCTCTTCCTCATCTTCATACTAGGGCGCACCCTCTTCTTCAGGGAGAGCCCTCATCTCCCTCTTCCTAACTAGGGAGGGCCCTCATCTTCATCTTCCTCATTAGGGCGAGCCAACTTCAAGGAGAGTCGTCATCTCCCCCTTCTTTAAGGCAAGCCAACTTATTCAGGGAGAGTCACCAACTCCCTCTTTCTTATCTTCATACCATGGCGCACCCTCTTTTTCAGAGAGGCTGATTCCAAGAGAATCTCAATATTAGGAGGAAGCCAATTCCAGGGCGAAACCCGATACCCAGAATATGTCAATTCTAGGAGAACTCCGATACCAGGAGGGGAGGTCGATTCTAGGAGAAACTCGATGCTAAGAAGAAGCCGATTCCAGGAGAAGCCCGATATCAGGAGGATGTCGATTCCAGGTAGGGCTGGCAAAAAAATCCAAAAAATCCGATATTCGTCCGAAATATTTGTATTCGTATTCGGAAAAAAATGGATAATATCTGTATCCGGAAGAAACCGGATATTATCCGTATCTGAATCCGAAGATTCCGGATACAGATATGGATATAGGCACATCAGTATCTGAAAATATCCGTATCCGAAATTAATTATATATAAATATATTTTTTAATATATATAATTATATATTTTTAAACTCATTTATAGTTATAAGCTCATTTATATATTTTTATACATACACTTATAGTTATAAGTCCATTTAATTTGATTCAATTATATTTTTAATTAACTCAACTCTAATGTCTATTTTAATTTAACAAATTAATATATACGAACATGGTTATACTTTAAAATCTATATTCAATATATATATCAATTTATATTTTTATAGTATTTTATGTATTTTAAATCGTATCGCATAAATTATATATATATACAATTTAAAATTTATTCTATTAGTTTTGTAGTGTGTATATATATATTCATTAAATAATATATTTATACAAATTTTATATAATTGTAAAAATATTATAGACATATATAAAAATATCATTTGAGTTAAATATTATTAAGATAAAAAATTAGATTGAAAAGATAAATAAAAATTAATTTTTTAAAAAATAAAATAGGCTTAAATCTCTTTAACTCTTAACTCAATTTTAAAAAATTAAATTAAAATTTTAATATTTTTTGGCATTTTTTTTTGAATTTTTAATATAAATTAAAAAAACTTATTAAAAATCGGATTCGGGTCCGGATATTATCCGAATCCAGATAGTATCCGTCAGATCCGGATTCAGATATTAAATTTAAAAAATTTCGGATACGGATACGGATTTTCGGATTCGAATTCGGATACGGATATAGACAGATTCGTTTCCGAATTATCCGTTTGACAGCCCTAATTCCAGGAGAAGCCAGATACTAGGAAAAAGCTGATTCTAGAAGAAGCGTGATACCGGGAGGAGGCCGATTTTAGGAGAATCACGATATCAGAGATGGAAGTGAGTTATGAATCGTGTTAAAGCCCACGTAGTTCTTGCTGAAGTAGATGTCCGATAGGAAAAGGTAAGAGAAACCTACTCGGAAGAGGTCTTCGCATTAAGGCTTGTTTGGGTAGGTCAAAACCCAGTATAAGACCCAAGGACTTCATGAATACAACATTGACGCGGAAACCGTGGATTCTAGTCAGTCCACTACAGCTATTTCCCGGATACCTTGATTGGAGGCCAGCACTTGACCCACCTCGAATGTAGGACGCGTCCTAAGCCCCTAGACGAGGACAACCCGCCTGAGTACATGGAAAGGATCTTCCAAGACAAGATTAGCAACACACCATAACTCCCCTACGAGGGTAACCTGAGAAATATGGAGGTATGGTCTTCAATTGGCATTGACAAACATAGATGACGGAGAGCCTTCAAATTAATCCTAGAGGCACAGGGTCTTTAATAACAACAACAATAATCCACCCGAACAACTATAAATTTAGTCCAATAGATACCACCCGTCTATCACAAATAACAAATGCTGAAATTTGGGCATAACATAACTAAAAGATTAAAAATTTTGGTTAGTCGGTCAGTCGGTCGTTCGGTACTGGACAACGAACCTAAAAAATATACATGTATTAAATATAATTTTACTTATTATAATATGGGTCCTAACTATATACTAGTCTATAACTCGTGCAAAGCACGAGATAAGATTAATAAATAATATATTATATATTTTAAATGAATTAAATATTTAATTTAATTATTTATATTTTTTATGTAATGTTGTACATGGGATAAATTAGTTTTGCATCATATTTATATTATGTGTTTAAAGTCTCATTAATATATTGTTATATATTTATATTAATTAACATAGATTAATAACTCGTGCAAAGCATTAACAAATTTTTATTAATAAAAAGAGTATAGAATATATTAAAAATATTTTAATTAAAATTTAATAAAAGAGTATGTTTTAATATAGATAAAATTTTAATATAATTTTAATATTCAAAAAATTTATTATAAAATTGTAATTTAAAATAAATTAAAATATTTGAGCAATGAGAAAATTGAAACATGCTATCAGATTGTGAGGATAACTCTATATTCTAATTAAAAAAGAAGTTCGTTTAAAGTGATATAATATAAAAGAATATATAATATAGATAGAACACAATAATAAAATTTAATTAATATAAACAAAATAATATTATTATTTTAATATTCATAAATTTTAATTAATAAATTAAAGAGGTTGACTAATGTGAAAATTAAAATATGGTAGTATATTGATTAAAATAATGTGTTTGAAATTGAGTAGGAGACATACACTTGTATTTGAAGTTGAGTGGGACACGAAAGGACTAGACTGACGACGGACCAAATATTTGTCCTTACGACTTTAAAAATATAGTATAGATATATCTATATTAACTGAAATTTCACTTTTAATGCTCAATTATATATTTATTACTATAACATATGTCCAAATTGGTTGGTCGGTCGGTACTAGGCCACGGGCCTAAAAAATATACATGTATTAAATATAATTTTACTTATTATAATACGGGTCATAACTATATATATATATCTTGAAAGATATATGACTATGCCTATTTATAATAATTAGATGACAACTCAACTCAGATAAGAAAAAATAGTAAATAATAATTATGATAACATGAATCAGAACGAAGAAAGTAAACTAGACACAAAGAATCAGATTGTCAGAAGTATTTTTATGAGGTTACTACTTTTCACCGAAAGAAGTTCATTAATATGTTCAAGTGTTGGTGAAAAATAAATAAGTAGTATTTCAAAAGAGTTCAGAAGATAGAGAAGATTTCAAGTGGCTACTAGAAAGAGATTCCAAGAAAAGAAATATTATACACAAATCTAGAAACGAGAACAAGACAGAAGATCACAGCTTTTAAAGTTAAAAGGTGAAGAATATTTATTTTAGTATGACACAAATGAACCAGACAGTACATTTGTGTGTCAACTAATTTAATAAATATTTACCACAAAGCTCAAGTGATTTTCAGACAGAAAACAATGCAGACAAGATGATAGTCAAATACAGTGGTTGTGCAGTGAAGATACTAAATTAATCATACTATCAAAAGTTAATTAATTATTTAATTTATCTACATAAATTAATTCATCTTGAATTGATTTAATTTATAAATTATTTAATTAATATTGATAGAATTAATTAAGTTAAAAAGAGCTTTTTATTTAACATTTAAAGAAAGTCTTGCTGCATAATTATAAAAAGTTTTACCGGATTAATCCAATAAGACTTAAGAAGTTTTACCGAAATATGCAAATAAGACTTTAATTAAAAGTCTTAAGTCTTACCGAATTAATTCAACAAGACTTATAAAAAGTCTTACCGAATTAATTCAATAAGACTTATAAAAAGTCTTACCGAATTAAATCAGTAAGACCTTTTAAAAAGTCTTACCGACCATTCAAAAGTCTTGCCGAGTAAAAAAAAAGTCTTGTCCAGCTAATTTGAAAAGTCTTAAAGGCTATTTTATAAAGTTTTTATGATTTTTTTAAATAAGTTGTATTCAAATGTCTTGCTAGCTATCACATCTATAAATATGAGGCAAATGTATTCATTATTTACGTTGTTGAAAACATTCAAATTCAGTAAATTTTCTGCTTTGTAAAATTCACAGACTTTCTGTGCTGGTTTGAAATATAATTGGTAAATAAGAACAATACATGTCAAAATTGTTCTAGAATATTTAATCAATTATAAACACTTTTCATCATATTAATTTTGTAATATTTTTCAAGTTTAAAATTATATCTTCTACTTGAACAATATTTTATTAAAATTAATATTTCGTGATTATTTAAAATAATATTTTTAAATCCGAAATTCTGTGATTAAATTCAGATATTGTATTGAACCCCCTTCTACAATATCAGGACTAACATATCTATATTAACTAAAATTTTATTTTTTAGGCTCAATTATATATTTATTATAACATATGTCCAAATTATATGATTTTACTTATTATAATACATGATCTAACTATACAAATATCTATATTAACTAAAATTTAATTTTTATGCCCAATTATATATTTATTATAACACGAATAACATATTTATATTAAATAGAATAAGTTTATATAAAATAAGAGAACATATAATATTAACATATATTCTTAATATTATAAAATTTTATATTAAATATCAATAAAAATATTAAAAAAAANTATTATTTTAAAGATTTTAATCAATATTAAAATTAGTCGATTTATGAAAATTATATAGGAAAATTCTTAATGGTACCACTATAGAATTGACTTTTTCAAGTGGTACCAATGATTATAACGTTTGACAAACAGATAAATAACGGAGTGTTACAGTGTGGACGAGGTCAATAGTTCGGTGTTACCATTTGGAAGTTCAAAACAAGAATTGGTACCATTTGGAAAAGCCAATAGTACAACGGTACTATTAGGAATTTCCCTAATTTTATAATACATTTTAAAAAAAACAAAGAATAATTATTATATATGTCAAACTAAAATGTCGTCACACCTATCTAAAGATATTCAAAGAATTGCTAATTATTTTTAAAAAATAATATTTGCTTTATATATTTTTTAAAATTTATGTTATTTGTCTTTCTTTTTCTATTCAGTTGATACTAATTATTTTTTTATTTTTTTGTAACGTGTTCTATTTTTAGATATTAAACTCTTATTGTGTAAATTTCCAGAAACATCTTTGCATTTTCTTTTGTTAGATAATAAATTTTCTTCATGAAAAGAAAGACAATTCTTAATATCTCACTCCGAAAATAATAATAATAATAATAATAATAATAATAATATCTGAAAAAAAACTCTGAAAGAAACTGAGTTCTTTCATGTTAGATAATAATATCATTATGTTATTCGAATTTCCATAAACTCTGAATCAGAATAACATCCGAATAAAATCATTTTAGAAAGCCTCAAAAAATATCTCAGAAAAAACTCGAATTTGAATAAAAATTTAAAATATATAATATTATTTAATAAATTTTAATAATTTTAATATATAAATTAGAAAAAACCCGACTTCTAAATTAAACCTAAAACATACCAAAATTTGTCTCCCATTGATTAAGAAGTTTCTCATTCTCAATAATATCTCACTCTGAAACAAGCTCGCCTAATTGGATGGGCCAGGCCCATGAATACAGCTATCCCAGATGGATAACTTGACTGAACTAGGCACATCGCCCATTGGAAGGGACTCTGCCTACTTGGTGTGGCTCGAAGATAGACAAACGGATAAGAGCCTAGGCCCATGCTCGCAGAGCATCGCCCAATCAGTAAGGTTCGGCCCAGAAAGATAGCTAAATAATGATAAAGAAGATAGGTAGGCCAAGCCCACGTTTGAAGTATCTCGCCCACTTTGGAGTTATTAAAGGAAACTGTTTAGAAGGTTCGATATGATTCAGCCCAGGTTCATCAGCCTCGTCTGCTTGCAATCAGCCTCGCCTACTTGCAATCAGCCTCGCCTACTTGCAATCAGCCTCGCCTACTTGAGGTCCAGAACATCAGAATCATTACTTGAAACTCATTTGAAGATATCAGTTCAATCCACATTACTTGAAGATGTCCAAGACTAGTTGCTGCTGAAGGCTGGGCTCCACCCAGGTTAATTGGGTTCTCACCCAATTAAGGGGTCCAGTAGCATTGCCTCTTAGTGACACTTTCAGGAGGTTAGCCCATTAAGCTCACTATGGTGAACGATGGACCAGGCATAGGCCACCACGTTTCATTAAAGAAGCTGGGTCTAAACGGTCTACACCTTGGAGCACTTAAAGTAGTGAACCAATTGCTCTAGGAGGGGAAACCTAATTCTAATAAGTTCCTACTCCCCCAAGAACTATGTTTGACTTGATCCCTATAAATAGGGTACGTAGGCACATTGTTTGGTATGCTCTATCTTTGACTCTCAAGAACTCATGTTAAGCTCTTCAACCAAGTAGTCTCAGCCCCCACAAAACACCAAATATCCACCCACCTAGACTGTTCAATGTCATCAATCACCACCATAATTCTAGGAACCCTCCCCAAAATTTGTTTTCACAAATTCCTCCATTAATACCTTGTTTTTTTAAAAAAAAGTCTAATTCCATCTGACTTGATTTTAAAAAAAATTGGTAAATGGTACTACTATGGTGAATTAAATGTGCGCATTTTTTTGGATAACTGGGCTTGTAACTTTATAAATGAGTGTCTGTTCTAATAAATCTTAGAATGAGTGAGAGTCGAACTCAGAACTTGAGATAATAGAAGATAAACTCTTACCATTTAATTTATCCAATCGCGCTCTAATTGCACGAATTTAATTTATTACGAGAGTATGGAAAAAGATTTTAGAGTAAGTTCAACAGTTTTCTAGTTAATTACTTATAAATATTATAAAATAATAAATTTTAATAATTTATTTTGTATGTCAACTTTAACAATCCTCCTTATATTCATTATTTATTATAATTATACTATTAATAATTTTATATCTAACTATTGTTAAGAAGGAGAGAAGAGAGAAAAAGAAAGAGAAATAATGAAGAAAAAAAGAGATAAAAATTTATTTTATTTTTAAAATGAGATAAATAATGACTAGTGGTTACCTAAAAATAGATTATAAAATGTATGTAGTAGTGATTTAAATAATTATTAAGAAATTATTAGAAAATAACTTTTTTTTATTACATTTCTTACTGCATTTGTTGTGTTTCTCATTCAGCCTTGAGTCTTCGACTGAAATGGGTTAAATATCAAAGTATTCACTGAATTCAGGGGGTAGTATCAAAAGTTACATCGTAGTTAAGATGGTCTCAATTGTAACACTTTAATAGACGATAATGATAATCCAGTTAGTTTGACTAGTTTACCAGACGGGAATAGATACGTGTCTGATAACTGATGGACACAGTGTCTTGTAACGGCTATGTCAGCAGCTGATGCAGTAACTAGGAGGACTACAAGATCAAGTACCAAATTTGCATCCAAGTTCAAAAACACAGAAGATGATCCAGTTCATCTTGGTGATTGGAGAAAAATTTTAACACCTAACTTTTGCTATAGTATTTATGATATTGTTGTCTAGAACAACTTGTAGTTGTTTTGTTAGCTGTTGTTTAGAACAGTTTAAGTCATACTTTTAGTAAGTTTTTGGTAGATTGTTGATATGAATTTGTTTAAACTTTTGATTATATTTTGCTATTTGGTATGTAATACGGTTTCTATTCCTATTTCAAAAGTTTAGATTTTTTATACATTCATGACACAAGTAGAAAACACTGCTCCCAATTTTTAACTGATGAAAATGAAGTAATACCAAATGTTTTAGATTTAGGGCTTTCACTTTTCATATTGTTGACAAGCATTGGTACAGTGAATTAAAGTAATAATCAACACAGTTAGAGATAAATGATTTTAATATTTAACCCCGACTGAAATACCCTTCTCAAGAAAGAAAAAAATAATTTTTTAAAAAAAATGGAAGTATGATTGATTATGGGAAAGTAGCGAGGGTGACGCCTTTGTGAAGGCAACCAAAAGGCCAGCTCATGAAACGTGACAACATACCCCCGTCACCTACACCACACCACTTCATCACCCCCTCCTCCAACCTACTCCTCTTCCCTCACATATACATGCACTTTTCGTCATTATCCCCCCATTTTCCTCATCTGCTTCCACTTTTATCCATTTTCATCATCCNATACCAAATGTTTTAGATTTAGGGCTTTCACTTTTCATATTGTTGGCAAGCATTGGTACAGTGAATTAAAGTAATAATCAACACAGTTAGAGATATATGATTTTAATATTTAACCCCGACTTAAATACCCTTCTCAAGAAAGAAAAAAAAAATTAAAAAAAAAAATGGAAGTATGATTGATTATGGGAAAGTAGCGAGGGTGACGCCTTTGTGAAGGCAACCAAAAGGCCAGCTCATAAAACGTGACAACATACCCCCGTCACCTACACCACACCACTTCATCACCCCCTCCTCCAACCTACTCCTCTTCCCTCACATATACATACACTTTTCGTCATTATCCCCCCATTTTCCTCATCTGCTTCCACTTTTATCCATTTTCATCATCCGGGCTTTTCTTAGATCTTGCTCAATCATCGTAATTCTTATTGCTTTTATTCATTATTAAATTCTTGATTTTTTTTCTTTTTAAAATTTTCTTGATTTTGTATGATCAGCTTATTTTATTAGTCCAAGATTCTTTCTTTTTGACAATTTGATATTGTTTCTTTAATATATTGCTGTTTCATTTCACTTTCCTAGTGCAATTTGTTTTTTTTATAAATTATAATGTTCTTGATCAAATGCCATGCTTTTATCGAATGAGAAATGGATACATTAAGTTCTATATAGTTGATTGTTTAGTTTCATGTAATGGGGTGTTCATATAAAGTGGTGATGATTTCAAGAAGTTTGGTTGTGCAATTTAGAAAGGTTTAGCGTGTTTTACTTATATATTAGTCCAATTTTTCGATAATTGATTGTTATATAGTAAAAAAGAAGATCTTTTATTGCAATTAGAAAGAAGGGTTAACTTGTGATTTTTGAGCAATGGAGAATTTGACTGAACCTTCATCATCGATAAGCTTTACTTCGTCTTCTTTAATGTCTAATGGCTCCACTGGCTACACTTTAACTGAGTCCTCTGTCTCCGAGACAGTATCTAGTCTTCAAGTTGTCAGTTTGAATAAGCTTAGTGCTAGCTTGGAACAACTTTTGATTGATTCTGCTAGTGATTATAGTGATGCTGATATTGTAGTTGAGGATATCCCGGTAGGAATCCACCGTTGTATATTAGCTGCCAGGAGTAATTTTTTCGATGCACTTTTTAAGAAAGATAAGAAGGGGGGTTCTGTGGAGAAGAAGGAAAGTAGAGGAAGATATTGTATGAGTGCTTTTTTGCCGTTTGGTAATGTTGGATATGAGGCCTTTTTAATTATCTTGAGCTATTTGTATACCGGAAAGCTGAAGTCTTCTCCACTGGAGGTGTCAACTTGTGTTGATGATGGATGTGCCCATGATGCCTGCAGACCTGCTATTAACTTCTCAGTGGAATTGATGTATGCATCTGTCATATTTCAGGTTCCGGAGCTAATTTCACTATTTCAGGTTGGCGTTTCCTGTATGTCTTTTATGTTTCTCCTTTTCTTTACATTGAAGAGACTATACTCAATCTTTCTAACCTGAGTTTACATATTTGTGAATTGATAATGGTAACTTCTAGTATATGCCCAACTCTTTAGCAATTGGAAATGTATTTGTTTTTTGAGCAAATTTTGTTTTAAAGAATACTTCTTAAAGGGTTGATTAAGAATGTACACCATCCTACAACTTAACAATGGCAGGAAAATGTAGGATGAAGTTTCCAAAGATCGGACAGATTAAAATTCACATAATTAATAACCTTAATCCTCTAATTTTCTTTGTTTGTCCATTTTACAACATCTTGTAGTTGTTAAAACACCAGCTAACTAATCTAGGACCTTTGAGCTAATTATCTCTACCAATAATGATCAGTAGCCGGGAGCGGTTAGCTCTAAAATATTGACTTTTGGGATAGGATAAACAGTTAAGTATTGTCAAGATGCTATGATGAGGATACTATGACTGGATCTGGACTTATGTTGTATAATCCTAGATTATAAGTGGTATCCTGTATTTAAAAAGGGTTTTAAATTACAAGTTTGGAAAAGCCTAGGCAAACCGCCGTTTTATCTGTTGTGTGAAAGGTTCTTTTTTCCCCTTTTCTGCCAGATAGCCAATAGTTGATGTAATACTGGTTTCCTATTGCAGCGGCGCCTTTTCAACTTTGTGGAAAAGGCTCTTGTTGAAGATGTCATCCCAATCATATTTACCGCTTTTCATTGTCAATCGACTCACCTTCTCAATCACTGCATTCACAGAGTGACAAGATCAGATCTCGATAGCATTTCTCTTGAGAAGGAACTCCCGTTTGAAGTTGCAAAGGATGTTAAGCTGCTCCGTGTTACATCGCAGGCAGACAATAATAATGCCATGATACTCGAAAATCCGTTGCGTGAAAAGAGGATAAGGATAATACACAAGGCTTTGGACTCTGATGATGTTGAACTTCTGAAACTTCTCCTGACCGAGTCTGATGTAACTTTAGACGAAGCCAATGCCCTGCATTATGCAGCTGCATACTGTGATCCAAAAGTTGTATCTCAGGTGCTTAGTCTGGATCTGGCTGATGTCAACCTTCGAAATGCACGGGGTTACACAGTTCTCCATATTGCTGCATTACGTAAGGAGCCATCAATTATTGTACCACTTTTGAGCAGAGGAGCTTGTGCCTCAGAAATAACACTAGATGGAAGGAGCACTGTTAGTATCTGCAAGAGGTTAACAAGGCCAAAGGATTTTCATGCGAAAACAGAACAAGGCCAACAATCAAACAAAGACAGATTATGCATTAATGTTTTGGAGCAAGAGGTGCACAGGAATCCAATGGCTGGAAATTCGTCAAGGTCCTCTTCAATCATAACTGATGATTTGCACATGAAGCTTTTATGCCTTGAAAACAGAGGTAACTATGGAATATATAATATACTAAAGATATTAAGTTATGCCCAGGTGTCTTCGTGTGACGTGTGTAATATATAATAATTCCAAGCAAGGTGCCTTCTCCTCTTATAAAACCAAACCAAACATACCTGTTGTATTGCGCATGTAGAGCATGGTTTGGGAGGGTAACCTCTAGTCATAGGACTACAGAGGCATTGAGGGGAACCACATCTTTTTATTGTGCAGAGTTCAGCAAGTATCTTTCTATATATGCTTACATAATGATATTGCAATGCATTTGCTATCCAGCAAACTTATATAGTTATTTGACTGGACATAGATCTAAATAGGTTTCTTTGTTCCAACTCTTGTAAAGAATTACATATACACTTGGCACCAGAGTGTGGAAACACACACACACACANCACTGCTTCTAACTAATACGTGCTACATAATGATATTGCAATGCATTTGCTATCCAGCAAACTTATATAGTTATTTGACTGGACATAGATCTAAATAGGTTTCTTTGTTCCAACTCTTGTAAAGAATTACATATACACTTGGCACCAGAGTGTGGAAACACACACACACACACTATTGTATAAACAAGTAAAACTAAAATTACAGATTCACTGGCTATGCAGCAATTTTAAATCATGTCTGTGTCAGATACACATATTGTAGCCGGGTCTACTGTTTATGATATATTAAGCTTCTCGCCAAACAAAATATAATCTATCAGTTTTTAATTAAAGACTGTTTTGTATCTTAAATATTTTAATTAAATTATCTTTGCCTTAAATATTTTGTGCATGCAGTTGCATTTGCACGGTTACTTTTCCCATACGAGGCCAAGCTAGCCATGGAAATTGCCAGAGCAGACACAACCTATGAGTTTTCTGGCATTTTGGCATCCAAAGGTTCAAGTGGCAATTTAAGAGAGGTAGATCTGAATGAGACACCCATAGCACAGAACAGAAGACTTCTCTCAAGGATGGAAGCCCTCTCGAAAACAGGTAGTTAAATGTTTGTTGTCCTGCCGAAATCTCTTTCGTTGGAGTATCAAATTTCACATTGTTGCTTAATTAACAGTCCTATGTGATACTACTCTGGAGCATCACCACTTGAAAACTATTATGGTATATGTGTTGAACCGAATCAGTTTATTTATTACTCCGAGGATAGCTTTACCTTAAAATTAATTAGTGGACTGTTTTGAAATATCCACTATTCCGAGGATAGCTTTACCTAAAATTAAGTAGTGGTGTACTGTTTTGAAATATCCACTTCAACAAGTTGGCAGGCTTACATTCAACATCTCCTCCCTGCACAATATAATAATTAATATTGATACCATTTTTATAGTCTACACTATCTAGATCACATTGTCTAATTAAGATTAGTATTTAGATGTTTGGTTATTATATATATGGAGATGATCTGCAAATATTTACATATCTAGATGACGTTCTCATGGAGTGTCAAAGAATATTCTTCATTCTGTAGAATTTCGAACGGCAAGATCTTCATACTTTGCCTAAAGATTGTCAAAAAGCTAAGGCTCATAACATAGACATAGAATGCAACTAAGCTCCATTATTTGATCAACGATGACGTAAACATCTCAGTTATTGCCAACTTAGACATGTTAAACCCGCTTTGTTGAGTCAAAGGAAGTAGAAAGGGAAGATCGACTATTTAAAGGAAGAAAATTGCATGTTCTGTGTTTTAGTGTTGTGCTAGTTTCAGATCTATTCTTATGATATGATTGTGGATCTTTTCGTCAACAAAGAAATGACTTTTGATTTATTAGTCGAGACAGGTCGTCATTATTTCCCACATTGCTCAGAAATCCTAGATAAGTTTATGGTGGATGATCTACCAGATTCATTCTACCTTGAAAAGGGCAGTGCAGAAGAACAGGAAGTCAGAAGAAAGCGTTTCATTGAGCTCAAGGAGGATGTTCAAAAAGCATTTACCAAGGACAAAGCTGAGTTAGAGAGGGCTGGCTTGGCTTCATCGCTATCCTCACCTTCTCTTAAAAAGAGACGTAGATTCCAAAGTTAGAAAAATTTGTTGATATATGTCTATCTGAGTTTTTGACATACTTGACCTACTGTGTATAAACTGAGTTGTCTGCACATATATTGAATGCAAGATTGGCGACTTTAGTATGTACAACAAAATGCTTTCCCTGAGATTTATAAGTGATGTATCAAATGTTTCGTGAAATATGCATTCCATAAGAATTTCTCTGATGAAGTCTCTCTTTTTGTGTGTGCTTTTGTATTCGGAGTGAAGAGTTTAATGTCCAAGAACTAAACCCCTTTCTTCCCAAGCAATTCTTTTTAACTGTTCTGTCCCAACAATAGAGCTGAAACCAAAAAAGTATGAGGGGGCTAAATCTACAAACAAGTTCTCAAAAATTTATTTGAGAGAGCATTGAGCCAAGTGGTCTTAAATCTTTAATATTCATACAAAATAAATATTATGCTTGGGTAAGTATGAAGTCTATATATACACTCCATCTTGAGATTAAAACTATAATATGCCGTAACAAAAAGGCAGAACCAAAATCAACCAGATATTTGTCTCAAGGGAAAACATAAAACAGTAGAATTGTTTTTTTGGATAAGCTAAAACAGTCACATTTACTGATACTATATCGAGACAACCATAGTTTCATCAGAAGCAGCCTTTTATTGTATAGACTTGGCAAAAAAACAATTATAACATGAACAACATTAGTAAAAAAATTTAGGAAGAATCTGTGAAAAGCAGCAATTTATAAAGAAGCAACTATAATTGTTATATATATCTGTTCATAACATAATTTGAAACAGTTGATCTAGTCTATATTTAATGATTTTCTAAAATATTCCCACATAACAGGACCTTCAGGGTGAATGTTAACAAAGTATTTAACAAAGCGTGCATCTGAAGACACTAGTAATGTGCTCACTGATAGATTGGGCTTTGACGCACCTTGCTTCCTTAACCACGCATACATTGAAAACCTAAGGTTGATCCTGCCTATATCATAACATAGGTATGATGGAAATGCCACAATAGATTCTGGTGGGTAGCCTAAACAGCTTCTCAAACAATCAATCTTTTTTACAAGCACCTCTTTTGACTGGTTCAGCACTGATGGAGCATGTCTGATCATACTTGACACAACATTGCAGTCCAAACCAGCTTGTACCAGGCAATCAAATCTTTCTTGTAACTGGTCTCCTCTACCTCGGAACTGTTTCTGGGCTTTCGCCATTTCTTCTGTATTTTCTAGATAACCTAAACTTAATAAAAAAGTTGTTTTCTCCAAATATTTACTTGGACTCTGGAGCTTACTCTGTTTACCACTTGCTACTTTGGAAGCCAAACTGATCAAGTTTGAAGTATCTTCCTTTATAATGTGACACAATGTAGCTTTATCAACTTTTAAACTCTTCAAAACAGTCCTGGGACCTTTCAGAGGATGTGAACTAAGTAAATGCATCTGTTCAGTCACAACTTTAGCAATTGCTTCTGTTTCCATTCCTATCTCAGACAGAAAACCTACTGCTTTCCAAAGAGTTAGAGCGTACTTTGCAGATAAAATTTGAGGATTTTTCGAGAACAACGAATAAACTTCACTCATCTGAAGACCCAACTTAAGTAACCAGCAAGCCAATATATATACCCTCTTTCCAGACCCCTCAAACAACAACGATGGACTCGTCTGAAATAAGAGTTTTAACTGTATGTCATTGTAACCAACATCAACCAAAAAATTAATTGTGTCAAGCATCCTATTCCAATTATAACTTTTAAAGTCAGATAGATAACCTCCAATCCAATCTGTTCCAAACCCCAATTGTTTAAGCTTCTCGAAAACCTGCACAAATTCAATGTTTACACTACCAACAAGAAGTGAAGGGCAACAAGTTACCAGCTTTATAACTGTAGATCTACTCAGTCCTAACTCTTCATATGCACCGAGTTTCATGGCCAGTATCCCATATTCATATCTAAATATTTCATTTGCTTCCTTAAATGTCTTTCCGATCTTACTTGGAGGAATCCCATACTGACAGAGAACATGGAAATTTTCAAGTAAGGCATGATCGTCTCCTAGAAACAACAAGTCCCGTGGTAGAAAATGTTCCAACTCCGACGGAGTCAACCCCAAACTCTCCAAGAAAGGCTCAAACTCATTAATTGGATTGTAACGAAAGTATTTTGCTAAAGCTCGCGATACATCCTGCGCACTCTCAACCTTACACAACAAGTTTTGAACATAATGCGGTGAATTCTTACTAATACGCTCTGCATCCGTGTAGTGAAACCCTCTAGTACAATACAAGTAATCAAAAAGGGCAACTTGTGCTTCCATTCTAGCACCCCTCGAGAACCGGGAACCAACAACAGAACTCGACGCTTCTATAGATTTACTAACACATTGTTTAGTCCTTTCTCCAGACTCCGAATGTTGAAAACAGAAAATTCTCACAGAGTAATTTCTCGATAAAGGTTTCTCATACACACAACTAAGATTAAAAAACTTATGAATCTTGAATTGGGATATCATTTCAGATAATAAAGCAACAACCTTTCTTCTATTAAACCTAATCAGCATAAAAATCTATGCAATATAACTCAAAATAATCATGTGGGTCATGCTTAATTTCTATAAAGATGCAAGAACTATAGGAGATTCTTGATTGCAAGCTCAAGAATTCAAGTGGGTCACTCATATTCTTGTAGAAATACAAGAAGTGAGCTTCACAATGAACATAAATTTAATGATTCATACCTTTGTTGCTGACCATTCTGCTTCGTATATGATTCTCTAAATACAAAATTAGAGCTTTAGGCCTTTGTTGATGCACTTCATTGACTTCACAAAGCCTCCGCCAAAAACCCTAAAATCTGTTTATATCTCTAATTACACCTGAATAACCGCGGTTTATTTAATACACTTAATATTTATATAAATATTTATATACTCTTAAATTTTTAAAATCATAAATATCAAATTAAAATATGTAAACATTTTACATGATATCATTTTTATTGGATAATATTATTGTAAATATATAATAATTATTTAAAAATAAAATTGGATATTTTTTAGTTCAAACATATTTTTATATCAATCCAATTCAAAACTTTAAATAATTTATATTATCAATTAATATTTTAATCTGAATGTATTATTGACCAGCCGTATAACCAATAAAAATTTGGGTTTTTTCGAAAAATAAGAATTTTTTATTTTTTATTTTATAACAATACAATTTTTAATTTTTTTTACAAACGTCTTTGTAACCGATGCAATCTGATGCGACTAAAATTAACATCAAATGTAACAACAAGTAACTTCAATTTTTTTTCAAAAAAACAGTTACATTCAATTATTTTTGTTACAAATTGTTTATAAAAAAATTGCTTTTGATTACTTTTAGTTTGAAACCGTATTTTTGTAAAACAATTCAAAAAATAATAAAATCACAAAAAAAGTTTTAAAAAAATAGTACTTTTGATTATTAGCCGAGACAAGTTCAACTTTCTATGTTCACTATTTTTTTTAATTAATAAACAAAAAAGTATTTTAGTCATTTTACATATTATGAATAAAATGCCTCATTAAGGACTTTTTTGGGGTATTGTACTATTCTATAATGAATAGTTATGAAAATTATTGAATAAAAACAAATTCAACTCACTCAAACAACAATTTTTTAATTTAATAAGCGAAAGTGTATTTTAGTCATTTTACATATAATGAATAAAATGCATTATTAAGGTCTTTTTGGGCTATTATACTATTCTATCATAAATATTAGTGAAAAATAATGAATGAAAACAAGTCCAACTCCCTCAAACAATAATTTTTTAATTTAATAACCAAAAGGATATTTTACTCATTTTACATACAATGAATAAAATTCCTCATTAAGGACTTTTTTGGGGTATTGTAATATTCTATCACGAAAATTTGTGAAAATTAATGAATGAAAAGAAGTTCAACTACCTGAAACAATAATTTTTTAATTTAATAAGTGAAAGGGTATTTTAATCATTTTACATATAATGAATAAAATGACTCGTTAATAACTTTATTGGGCTATTATTAGTGAAAATTAATATATGAAAATAAGTTCAACTCCCTCAAACAATAATTTTTTTAATTTAATAAGTAAAAGAGTATTTTAGTCATTTTACATAAAATAAATAAAATGCCTTTTCAGGTCTTTTTTGGGCTATTGTACTATTCTGTCATGGATAGTTGTGAAAATTAATGAACGAAAACAAGTTCAACTCACTCAAACAATTTTTTTTAATTTAATAAGTAAAATGATATTTTAGTCATTTCATATATAATGAATAAAATGACTCATTAATAACTTTTTTTGGCCATTATATTATCCCATGAATATTAGTGAAAAATAATAAATGAAAACAAGTTCATCTCTCCCAAACAACAATTTTTTATTTAACAAGCAAAAGGGTAATCTAGTCATTTTACATATAATAAATAAAATGTCTTTTAAGAACCTTTTTGAGCTATAATACTATTCTATCATGAATAGTTATGAAAATTAATGGAAAAAAACAAGTTCAACTTCCTCAAACAATAATTTTTTTAATTTAATAAACAAAAATGTATTTTATTCATTGTACATATAATGAATAAAATGCCTTATTAAGAACTTTTTTGGGCTATTGTACTATTATATCATGGATAGTTGTGATAGTTAATGAATGAAAAGAAGTTCAACTCTCTTAAACAACAATTTTTTTCATTTAATAAGCAAAATGGTATTTTAATCATTTTACATATAANGTCTTTGTAACCGATGCAATCTGATGCGACTAAAATTAACATCAAATGCAACAACAAGTAACTTCAATTTTTTTTCAAAAAATCAGTTACATTCAATTATTTTTGTTACAAATTGTTTATAAAAAAATTGCTTTTGATTACTTTTAGTTTGAAACCGTATTTTTGTAAAACAATTCAAAAAATAATAAAATCACAAAAAAGTTTTAAAAAAATAGTACTTTTGATTATTAGCCGAGACAAGTTCAACTTTCTATGTTCACTATTTTTTTTTAATTAATAAACAAAAAAGTATTTTAGTCATTTTACATATTATGAATAAAATGCCTCATTAAGGACTTTTTTGGGGTATTGTACTATTCTATAATGAATAGTTATGAAAATTATTGAATAAAAACAAATTCAACTCACTCAAACAACAATTTTTTAATTTAATAAGCGAAAGTGTATTTTAGTCATTTTACATATAATGAATAAAATGCATAATTATAGACTTTTTTGGGCTATTATACTATTATGTCATGAATAGTTGTGAAAATTAGTGAATAAAAACAAGTTCAACTCTCTCAAACAACAATTTTTTTATTTTAATAAGCAAAAGAGTATTTTAGTCATTTTACATATAATTACTAAAATGACNAGTTTTAAAAAAATAGTACTTTTGATTATTAGCCGAGACAAGTTCAACTTTCTATGTTCACTATTTTTTTTAATTAATAAACAAAAAAGTATTTTAGTCATTTTACATATTATGAATAAAATGCCTCATTAAGGACTTTTTTGGGGTATTGTACTATTCTATAATGAATAGTTATGAAAATTATTGAATAAAAACAAATTCAACTCACTCAAACAACAATTTTTTAATTTAATAAGCGAAAGTGTATTTTAGTCATTTTACATATAATGAATAAAATGCATTATTAAGGTCTTTTTGGGCTATTATACTATTCTATCATAAATATTAGTGAAAAATAATGAATGAAAACAAGTCCAACTCCCTCAAACAATAATTTTTTAATTTAATAACCAAAAGGATATTTTACTCATTTTACATACAATGAATAAAATTCCTNTGGGCTATTATACTATTCTATCATGAATAGTTGTGAAAATTAATGAATGAAAACAAGGTGAACTCCCTCAAACAATAATTTTTCAATTTAATAAGCAAAAGGGTATTTTAGTCATTTTACATNGAATATTAGTGAAAAATAATGAATGAAAACAAGTCCAACTCCCTCAAACAACAATTTTTTAATTTAATAACCAAAAGGATATTTTACTCATTTTACATACAATGAATAAAATTCCTCATTAAGGACTTTTTTGGGGTATTGTAATATTCTATCACGAAAATTTGTGAAAATTAATGAATGAAAAGAAGTTCAACTACCTGAAACAATAATTTTTTAATTTAATAAGTGAAAGGGTATTTTAATCATTTTACATATAATGAATAAAATGACTCGTTAATAACTTTATTGGGCTATTATTAGTGAAAATTAATATNTTGTTTCATATCTCCTGATCTAAATCTTTCAGGTTCCTTCTTTCTATTCTGTCTGCAGTCAATAGCAAGATGATTAGAATTTCCACANTCATTAAGGACTTTTTTGGGGTATTGTAATATTCTATCACGAAAATTTGTGAAAATTAATGAATGAAAAGAAGTTCAACTACCTGAAACAATAATTTTTTAATTTAATAAGTGAAAGGGTATTTTAATCATTTTACATATAATGAATAAAATGACTCGTTAATAACTTTATTGGGCTATTATTAGTGAAAATTAATATATGAAAATAAGTTCAACTCCCTCAAACAATAATTTTTTTAATTTAATAAGTAAAAGAGTATTTTAGTCATTTTACATAAAATAAATAAAATGCCTTTTCAGGTCTTTTTTGGGCTATTGTACTATTCTGTCATGGATAGTTGTGAAAATTAATGAACGAAAACAAGTTCAACTCACTCAAACAATTTTTTTTAATTTAATAAGTAAAAGGATATTTTAGTCATTTCATATATAATGAATAAAATGACTCATTAATAACTTTTTTTGGCCATTATATTATCCCATGAATATTAGTGAAAAATAATAAATGAAAACAAGTTCATCTCTCCCAAACAACAATTTTTTATTTAACAAGCAAAAGGGTAATCTAGTCATTTTACATATAATAAATAAAATGTCTTTTAAGAACCTTTTTGAGCTATAATACTATTCTATCATGAATAGTTATGAAAATTAATGGAAAAAAACAAGTTCAACTTCCTCAAACAATAATTTTTTTAATTTAATAAACAAAAATGTATTTTATTCATTGTACATGTAATGAATAAAATGCCTTATTAAGAACTTTTTTGGGCTATTGTACTATTATATCATGGATAGTTGTGATAGTTAATGAATGAAAAGAAGTTCAACTCTCTTAAACAACAATTTTTTTCATTTAATAAGCAAAATGGTATTTTAGTCATTTTACATATAATGAATAAAATGCATAATTATAGACTTTTTTGGGCTATTGTACTATTATGTCATGAATAGTTGTGAAAATTAGTGAATAAAAACAAGTTCAACTCTCTCAAACAATAATTTTTTTATTTTAATAAGCAAAAGAGTATTTTAGTCATTTTACATATAATTACTAAAATGACTCGTTAAAGACTTTTTTGGGCTATTATATTATTCTATCATGAATAGTTATAAAAATTAATGAATGGAAAGAAATATTTTAGTCATTTTACATATAATGAATCAAATACCTCATTAACGATTTTTTTGGACTATTGTTAAATTATATCACAAATAGTTGTGAAAATTAAAGAATGAAAGAAATTCAACGCCCTCAAACAACAATTTTTTTTATCTAATCAGCAAATGATATTTTAGTCATTTTACACATAATAAATAAAATGTCTTATTAAGGATTTTTTTTTGGGCTATTATACTATTCTATCATGAATAGTTGTGAAAATTAATGAATGAAAACAAGGTGAACTCCCTCAAACAATAATTTTTCAATTTAATAAGCAAAAGGGTATTTTAGTCATTTTACATATAATAAATAAAATGCCTCATCAAACACTTTTTTGGGCTTTGTTTAGCAGGATAATTAGAAGAAACATGAGTTTTATTCAAATGAGACAAAAGTTCATAGTAATTGAAATACATACTATGATATTCTTTACATGTGTAAATAGAATGTCATAAACTACCACAGTGAAAATAAAGATTCTGTGGTTTATATCTAGTTTGTTTCATATCTCCTGATCTAAATCTTTCAGGTTCCTTCTTTCTATTCTGTCTGCAGTCAATAGCAAGATGATTAGAATTTCCACATATGAAACATGTTTTTCTAGGAGCATCAGGAATATTTTTATAATCATTCTCCTTAGAAATTATTATTTTCCCATTTCTATTCCTTTTGATCTTTTTGGGCTTATTCTTGTTAGTGACAGACTTCAGTTTTTCCTTGAGCTGTTTTTGGGAAAGTAACCCAATATTAACCGGTTTAGTCTCAAACACACTACTTTCTTTGTTTTTATCATTTTTAGAACACTTATCAGAAGTGTCTTTTTCAATACTCAGATTTGCTCAATTTTTCCTTTTACCCTTATGTGTGTTTTATCATTCTTTTTGCTAGCTCTTTTCTCATTATCAGACTCATAACCTAAAGCAGATGTTCAATTCTTGTCAGAAATAATTTTTTGGACTTTCTTGCTAGAGTTTGTCCAAACTCTGAAGGTCTCATTTTCTTTGGTTATCTCAGCTTTTAAATAAGCAACCTATATTTCTATCTGAGTTTACATGTGAATTGCATTCTCATAGTCTTTTTTAGTGCTAAGCATGTGTACAAGTTCAAATTCAAGAAAATCATTCTTAGCAGATAGAGTTTGAATTTCAGACTTTAGTCTTTAATTTTCAAGAGACTGTGTTTTAAAACTAACATGCAAGATTCGAAGAAAAGACTTTAATTCATGAACATTTTTAATATTTATATTGAAGATAGAGTCTGGTACCTTGTCAGAGTTTGAGATGAGAGCATAGTTTGTTTCCTCTTCAGAGTCTGAGGAATCCATTCAATCTTTCTTGGAGGTTATGAGTGATTTCCCATATTCTTTACTTCTACACTCAGCAGCAAAGTGCCCCATCTTGTTGCACTTGTAACACTTTACCTTTGACTTGTCAAGTGTTTTTAACTTCCTATCTCTGTCTTCTCTTTTCCTGAATCAGTCTTTTTTCTCAGACTCTCCAGACTTCTTTTGGAAGCTTCATTATTTTCTGAACTTCCTATACTTCATCTTCTTGAAGCCTTTGACAATCATGGCAACCATCTCCATCATGTCAGAGTCTGTGGATTCATCAAAGTTTGCATCAGAGTCTGCCTCAGACTCTGATTCACTGCTCTCCTTAACCATCACAACTTTTCCTTTTCTTGTTGAGACTTTTAAGACCTTTTCTTTTGGTTCTTCAATCTTGGTATCAACATTCAAGGCAACAGACTTTGCCTTGACACTCTTCCTATTCTTCCTTTGTTGTAACTCCAAGTCATGAGTCTTCAGTTTTCCATACACTTCATCTAGAGACATGTCTTCCAGATCAGCTCTGTCTCTTATCAAGGATGTTTGTAAATCCCATTCTTCAGGAAGAGCCCTTAGAAATTTGATATTTGAATCATCATTATCATACACCTTGACAATCAAAACTAAATCATTCAACAAAGTAAGGAATTTGTCATAAGTATCAGTAAGAGANTATCTTAAAATAGAAAATATAGAATATAATTTAAATATAATATAATATTATCCGCGATGAGTTATATAAAAGGAAGACTATCGGAGATTATTTGTATTTTATTAAAACTTAGCGAAAATAAGAGTAATACTCTTCTAATATTTACATTACTAAGTATTTTAGTGAATTTATTATGTTACTATGTATTATACTTCCATCGATATTAATTTAATATTATTATATCCTATGTATAATAAATTAATATCATTATATTTTTTGTATAATAAGCGTAATAAATATTTTATTAAAAATATCATTAAAACTCAAGAGTTTGAAATTTATTAATAAAAATGTTNTTATTATATCCTATGTATAATAAATTAATATCATTATATTTTTTGTATAATAAGCGTAATAAATATTTTATTAAAAATATCATTAAAACTCAAGAGTTTGAAATTTATTAATAAAAATGTTAAATCTAATATTTATGATTGAAAATATTAAATACAGGTTTAATGTTTGAATCTTATGAATAACATATTGAAATATAATATTTATATTAATAATTTTATAAATGCTAAGAAAATTATTATTTAACTGTCAAATATGTAAAAATGATCAAAAAAAATTAAATAATAAAATTTGAATATCTGATAAAAAAAACATATAAAATAAAATATACAACATCCCATCCAACTATTCTTGAATTCATAAAAAAA
>QRFB01011862.1:0-27319 GCA_008931105.1 Oenanthe javanica
TTGTATTCCCATATATATACCTGAATGTATAATGAAAATATTAACTTTTCTCTTCTCTTACATACTATGCATCAGTTCCTCCACAATTATTATGCTTTCTGTAATATTTCGACCCCGAGTAAATCCTGATTGCTCATTTGAGATGATCTGATCTATAACCACACCTAGTCTAGTTACCAGAACTTTGAGGAGGATCTTAAGAGTACAATTTAAAAGACTTATCGGGCGGAAACCAGTGACCAGTTTTGGCTTCTCAATTTTTGGAATGAGGCAGATGAAAGAAGAATTAATACATGTTGGTAGACGGTTGAATGTGTGAAAATTTTCCGCCATGGTCAGCACATCCTTATGCACTACATTCCAAAGCGCCTTTATGAACTGTAAATTAATCCCATCTCACCCAGGAACCTTCTTTGGGTCTATAATTGACATTGTTCGATATAATTCCTCAGGGATAAATTTTGCTTCCAGTCCATTAGATTGATGACAACTCAATCTATTCTTCACTGTTGAGATTTTAAACATTAACCCTTCATTCTAACTCTTAAAGAAATTTCGGTAATGATTGAAGAAAGCTAATTTGACTTCTACTGGATTAGACCACCAAATACCATCCCACATTATCCCTTGAATGTGATTTTTTTCTGTCTGTATTTCACAAAATTGTGAAAGAATCTCGAATAAAATCACCTTCAGCCTCCCATTTCAACCGTGATTTCTGTACAAGAATTTCATCTCTTTCTTTATTTGCTTGGTGCAACTTTTCTTCAAGTTCTCGTTTACGAACCCACTCCATGTTACTTCTATCACCTTCTACTTAAAACAATTACCATTCTCATGCATGTTCCCTTCTTTAATGAATAAACGTAACGATTTGAGAAGCTTAGACCTGAATTCATCCACAGAAAGCCAATTTTTTTATTTATGTACACATGTACATACATATACTTCATAATTATATATTATATTTAAGAAAATCAAATTCCTGACATCAGGAAAATTATATGAAATATAAATATTTTTTAATATAAAATAATAATAATAATTTTATAAGGATATATAATTTTTTGTAATTTATTTATCACTTAAATAACATTTATTTATTTTAAATTAAAAAATATATTTTTTACTAGAATAGAACAATGTAGTCCTAAGCTTACAGAGTCACAATCGGTGCGTGGAAATAGTGAATCGGACCCAAGGTATCGATTATGAAATAGTCGGAATATTAGGAATTAATAAATTAATAGTTAGATGTATTTTAATATTAAAATAATTTATTTTATTTTACCAGTTATACTATATTATAAATTGTATAATTATTTATATTGAATTACAATATTATTTATACATGTAATAATTGCATATAAAATATCTCATTCTAAAAAGATGATTAGTTAAATTTATTGTCTAAGAGTATCTCCAAAGTTGCTATGAACAATTGTTAGCTAAAATGGTTAATTATAATGACTATGTAAAATTTTAGTTAAGAGTAAGTATATATATATTCCAACGGGGTTATCTATAATTATAATTATCTATAATTATATATATTTATTGATAAGGGAAAAAAGATGGTTGGAGTGTCTCAGTTTTTATATATTTTCTAAAGGGTGCCACATAAAGTAGATACATGTCATTATATCATATATATATATATATATATAAAATAAGAGTAAGAGTAAGATGAATCTTATTTAAATATTACCAAATGTCAAATAATCGATTCTTAATAATTACATAATATTATATCTATACTATATTATTAAAATCGAAATATTAAAAGTTTGGTGGTCCTTAGTCGGTATTTGGACCGAAAAGTTATATTGGGCCAAATTTTTAAACCCACTTGTTATGGATTAATAACTAGGGTTTAGTTAATGCGATGTATGTCGGAGTTTAACGAGATTTAATGGTTGGGCTTGTGTTTCGTAGCTTGGTTCTGCCCTCACAAGATGCCTACGTATCTCTGTTGTGTTTAGAGAATCAAGCCAAAATGTAGTTCTAAGAATGAGGGGTTAGGCCCTTTATATAGACGTAGAGAGTCTAACAATTAGAGTGGGTTTGGAAACCTTGGTGGGCAGGCCACCTCCTAGAAGGATTCTAGATTCTTCTTGTGATAGAAATAGTTTTCAAGTAGGAATATGTTTCCTTGTTGATTGAGGTGTCTTGGGGGCTACCCCTTGGAGTAGTTTCCATGTATTTGGACATAATTAATTAGCTGTATATTTAGCCAATCAATTAATTACGAATTTATTTACTAATTAGAGTTTCAAGCCTCATTAATTGAGCCTACCTTTTGGACCAGACTAGGTCTAATTAATGCCACATTAATTGTGTCTTTAGAACTTACTTTCAGCCCATATCATTTTCCCCTTAACTTCTGTAAAGTGTGCAATACTTTATAGAAGTTAAGGTTCATGACTCTGTTACTCAAGTTCCCATTTATGAAGAATTTTTACAATTATTCTCTTGTGCCCATCACTATTTTTCATTAATTTCTAGGAATTTTTCTATATTTTTAGAGAATTTTTCATAATTTATTGGTACCCACACGTATTTTTCCTTAATTTCTAGGAATTTTTCTCTATTTTTACATAATTTTTCACAATTTATTGGTACCCAAAGGTATTTTGCCTTAATTTCTAGGAATTTTTCTCTATTTTAGAGAATTTTTCCAAATTTAATTGCCTTTTAAATCATTTTTAATGATTTTCTGGCATTTTCTAGTATTATTTTCGACCAGGAATCCTCGTCGAATCGACCAGGATCCTGGTCGATTTTATGATTCATTTGAATCCTGGTCGAGCAGGATTCCTGGTCGATTTTCGACCAGGATCCTAGTCGGTTTTAGGATTCATTTAAATCCTGGTCGAGCAGGATTCCTGGTCGAGGTCGACCAGGATCCTAGTCGGTTTTAGGATTCATTTGAATCCTGGTCGAGCAGGATTCCTGGTCGATTTTCGACCAGGATCCTAGTCGATTTTAGGATTCATTTGAATCCTGGTCGTGTAGGATTCCTGGTTGATTATTGACCAGGATCCTAGTCGATTCTGGGATTCATTTGAATCCTGGTCGTGTAGGATTCCTGGTCGATTATTGACCAGGATTCTAGTCGATTCTGGGATTCATTTGAATCCTGGTCGTGTAGGATTCCTAGTCGATTATTGACCAGGATCCTAGTAGATTCTGGGATTCATTTTAATCCTGGTCGTGTAGGATTCCTGGTCGATTATTGACCAGGATCCTAGTCGGTTCTGGGATTCATTTGAATCCTGGCCGTGTAGGATTCCTGGTCGATTATTGACCAGGATCCTAGTCGATTCTTGTAAAAGCCCTTGAATATGACAGTTTAGTAGACCTTGGCCCACTTTACTTCTTTACTTCGTTTTAGTTTACATCGATTATTGGGCCATAGGCCCTGCTAGGCCCAATTATTTTATGGGCCTTAATTTTACCGGCTATAGAAAGTTAAGCCGGTTGAGTTACCATTTCTTTTGGCTATAAAACAGTGAAGTGAGAACTTCACTTTTCACTTATCACTATCTCAGTAAAATTCTCTCAGATTTCTCTCTAGTTCATTTTGTCAAGGCGATTTCCGGCGAGCCCTCTCCGATCATTCTTCATCTTCTTCACCTTTCAAACCTTCATCCGTTGAATATCCATGGCGGAGCAAGATGCTGCTCAACAATGACTCCTTGCCAGGGCGGCGAAAAGAGGTAATGTTGTTGTTGTAAATCCAGTATTTTCTTCGCTTTCTGATCTCTTGCAAATCATGGGCGATGAATTTCCCACATTAGCTGAATTAGATACTTTTAGGTTCACTAGCACCTTTACCAATCAGGTCCATTATGATAAATTCATAAGATTGTATAAACTCCCCCTGGGTATAAGTTTGTTTTGGCTGAGCCTAGAGACCGGCCCTGCCATTGGAGGCCCAATAGGCTATGTATTTTTAGAGATGCTCTTTTGGGTGGGCTTAGATTCCCTTTCTACGAGTTTGTAGTTAGGTTATTAACTGAAGTTAGGATAAACCCGTGTCAACTGAGCCCAAATTTGTGGCGAACACTTCTTTATTTTATTATTTTGTGTCTTAGAAAGAATTATCCCCTTTCTGTTGCCGTTTTTAGAAGTATCTTTCAGTTTAAAAATAGCTCGTCAAACATATTTGGCTGGATCTACATAAGTCACGGGCAGGGGGTTAGCCCAATATTTTCCAACAAGTCTTTGCCCGACAATAACACAGATTGGCGGAGGGACTTTTTATATTTGGAATGGTAAGAAGGAGATTGGGGCACTCTTTTTAGGCCCAAGTTCTGCAAAGTCAAAGATGGGAACGCAGGCCTGATCCAGCTTACTCCCTAAGAGAAACTCATTATTGATGACTTGGGCCAGGATAAAGGCTCGACCCATCACAGGAAGATATTAGAGGAATTTTCTCTGAAGGTCGTCGGCCTTTCAAATGTTTCTGATAATGGTATCTTCTTTTCCTGACTTGTTGCTTTGTTTTGACTTTTCTGAGTTTGGTTGTTTATTTTCTTGTTTGTTTTGCAGCCGCGGAAAATATCAATTTTCATTTGGGCGTGGGCGATCAAGAGACCCACAAGATGAGGAAGACCCGCGAGGCTATCGAAGGCCCAATTAAGGAGCCCAACCTTACTAGGTTTCTTCAGCCTTGTGATAAATCCCAAGGAAAGAGGCCTCGGGTTGACGAAGAGGAGAGCCCAGATACCGCAGCTTGGAAGCCCAGTTGGGGTTTGAGGAGGCAAGACACCGTTGTTGAGAGTACTTTGAACTCTCTCGACTGGTCGCAGAATTCTATTCCTCCGGTCGACAAGGCCAAGATTGTCCTGAAGACGGACATAGAAGAGGCCGAGACTCTAGGGGCCCAAGCTGTTACCATGGTAAGGCACACTCATTTCCTATCCCTTCATTCTTAGTCCCTTTTTAATTTTCTTAACTTCTTACTAAGCCATTCTTTTTTAACAAGTCAATACATACTATCAGACCATTGCTCACCAGGCCAAAACCTGGCGCTTCTCGTAGAAGGCCCAAAGGAAGGGCAAGGCCAAAGCAGAGTCGAAGGTAGCTGTTCTTGAAAAGAAGCTGCTCCAGAAGGAGCAGGAACTGATGGCAACCCACGCAGAGCTGTAAGAATTAAGGGCCGGGAAGAAGGCCATGATCGACGAGTTCCTGGAGTCGGAGGACTTTTATGCTTTTATCGACAAGCATGACGATATGGTCTTTCCGGCTACTTGTGCTCAGACCTGGGAAAAGTGCCTTGACGCCATCTTGGCCAAGCACCCCGGTCTTTTCGATCCTGCCGAATTCCCTTGTCCTATGGGTCAGCCTTTGGCCTTGACTTCTGCCACCGAATGGACAGGTTCAGGAGATTTTTCGGGCGGCAAGGCCTTAGACGAGTTTGATCGGATCTTCGACTCCTTTCCATAGGCCGAGGAGAATGCTAGGAAGGGAGCAGAGGGAGAAGAGAAGGCAGGGGATGATGAGGATATCGAAGACCTCCCATAGTTTCTTTTATTTCCTGTATCTCTTGTATTTCCTTTTTCAGTTTGCAAGTTATGTAATCCTTAAGACTTTTTATTTATAACAAGTCCTTCGTTTTTTCCTTTCCTTTTTCGTGCTTTAGCATATTTGATAAAATATACTTTATTGAGCATAGAAAAATAGGATATTCATCGAGGTGCCAAACAGGTATTTTATTCTTTTGTCATAAAAGAACTAATAAAGTTGCCAAACTAGGGCGAACACAAGTGTTTTCGAAGGTGCCATAAAACTGAGTAATTTTATTAATAATGCCTTTGAGGCTTAATGTGGGCACAGCCCTTACAAAATGAGAATTTTGATTGGAGCGAAATGTTCTTACATCCTAATGGTTTCATCGAACCTTATTTCTACTTGGTTCCTACTAAATATAAGAACTCATAGTTGAATTATTTAAACATAATAAACCTTCAGGTTTGAAGCATGCCAAGTCCTTGGTACCTCAACATCTTCTAGGGTTTCAAGGATGTATGATCCTCTTCCCTTTACTTGTTTTATCTTGTACGACCCTTCCCAATTGGGGGCTAATTTTCCTTTGGGGCCTACCCCAGAAGCTTCAGCTTTCCTGAGGACCAATTGTCCTTGTCTAAAAAATCTTTCTTTAACCCTTAAATTGTAGTAGAAAGACGACTTCTTTTGATATTCGATGATTTTTGCATGAGCTTTGTCCCTGACTTCATCTATCAAGTCTAATGCAAGTTTCATTCTTTCTTCATTATCCTCGGGCTCAAAGGCCTTAATTCTTGGGGATACGTGTGATATTTCTACTGGGACCACTGCCTCGGCTCCATAAGCCAGAAAGAATGGAGTTGCATTAGTAGTGACTCTATGAGTGGTTCTATAAGCCCAGAGTATTGGCAGAAGCTCATCCACCCAAGTGTTGGCAGAACGCTCGATCCTTTTCTTAAGACCATCTAGGATGATTCGATTAGCTACTTCAGTCTGCCCATTTTCTTGAGGATGTGCAACAGAAGTGAAGCGTAGAGCGATGTCATTATCGTTNGTAGAGTGATGTCATTATCGTCGCAATATCCCTTAAATTCCTCGTTGTTAAATTGTGCACCATTGTCTGTTACCAGGATTCGTGGTATTCCATACCTACATATGATGTTTTCCCAGAAGAATTGAGCTACTTGTTTTGTGGTTATCTTGGCTAGTGGTTTTGCCTCAATCCATTTAGTGAAGTAATCAATTGCAACGATTAGGAACTTCCTTTGTCCGCTAGCCATTGGAAAGGGCCCAAGAATGTCCATTCCCCACATTGTAAATGGGATGGGTGAATTGATGGATGTTAACATCTCAGGAGGTTGCCTAACGACCGGTGCATGCCTTTGGCACCTGTCACACCTTTTCACATACTCCTTTGAATCTTTTAACAAGTCAGGCCAGTAAAAGCCTAGACGGGTGATCTTGTGAGCCAAAGCTCTGCCCCCCAAGTGTTGGCCACAAATTCCTTCGTGTGCTTATTTTAAAGCCTCATGGGCTTCATCTGGCCTTAGGTATTTTAAGTATGGAATAATAAAAGATTTCTTGTAGAGAATTCCATCAATAAGGGCGTACCTTAAGGCCCTCACAGTGAGTTTTATGGCTTCCATGGCGTTGGCAAGTGTCCATCCAGATTGAAGATGGGCTCTAATTGGGTCCATCCAGCAACTGCCCATGTTTATCGGGGCTACCAGCTTTGCATTGATGCTGGGGGTTTTCAAGATTTGGAAGTAAACACTTCCCACATGTTCGTCTGCTTCTGATGTGGCGAACTTTGACAAGGCATCGGCTTTCGCATTCTCTTCACTAGGAATATACTCAACCTGACATTCTTCAAACTGAGTCATTATAGCTTTGACCAATCGGAGGTATTTGATCATGATTTCTTCCATTGCTTCAAAATCCCCATTTACTTGGGATATAACCAGCTTCGAGTCTCCACAGACTTTGAGATATTTGGCATTTAGCGCCTTGGCCAAGCCCATGCCTGCTATCAGAGCTTCATACTCGGCCTCATTGTTGGTTGTCGGGAAGTCAAGCTTAATGGCATATTCAATAATGAATCCTTCGGGACTTTGTAGCACCAAGCCTGCTCCACTAGATTTTTTTTTGATGCCCCATCAAAATTGAGTACCCAATATTATTTAGGAGTTGCTTCTTGTGTTGCTATCACACTATCATTATCCTGCCCCCCGACTTCTTGGTTGCTAATAGTATATTCGACCACGAAGTCAGCAAGAGCTTGAGCTTTTATAGCTGTTCGAGGCTTATACTTGATGTCGAACTCTCCTAACTCTATGGCTCACTTGATCAACCTCTCACTTGCCTTAGGGTTGTGCAAGATGTTCCTTAGTGGCTGATTAGTTAGTACCTCGATTTTGTGCGCCCGGAAATAAGGACGGAGTTTTCTCAAGGCCATTACCAAGGCCAATGCAAACTTCTCAATCTTGGAGTAGTTAAGTTCTGCTCCGTGCAAGACCTTGCTTACATAATACACTGGTTTCTGAATCTTTTCTTCTTCCTTTATAAGGACAGCGCTCAGGGCTTTATCAGATACAACCAAGTATAGGTATAAAACATCTTCGGGACTAGGCTTGGCCAATAATGGAGCTTTAGTTATATATTTCTTCAGTTCTTCGAAAGCTGCCTGACTTTCCTCCGTCTACACGAAGTCCTTCACTTTCTTCAATATTTGGAAGAAGGGTAGACACTTATCCCCGGACTTTGAGACAAACCTTCATAGGGCTGCAATTCTTCCTGTTAATTTTTAGACATCCATTACTGTCTTTGGGGATTCCATGTCGAGTATAACTTTAATTTTGTCAGGGTTGGCCTCAATCCCCCTTTTAGAGACCATCATTCCTAAGAATTTCCCAGATCATATGCCAAAGGCGCATTTTACAGGGTTTAACATCATTTTGTGGTGTCTCAATACTTCGAACGCCACTCTTAAGTGTTGAATATGGTCGGCCTTGTCGAGGCTTTTGACTAGCATGTCATCAACGTAGACCTCCATGGTTTTTCCGATGAGATGCTTAAATATTTTGTTTACTAGCCTTTGATAAGTGGCTCCTGCATTCTTTAACCCAAAGGCCATAACTAGATAACAAAATACACCAAAGTCAGTGATGAAAGATACCTTGGCAATGTCATCCCCATGCATCCTGATCTGATTATATCCACTAAAGTCATCCATGAAGCTTAACATCTCATATCCTGCTGTGGCATCTATAAGTGCATCGATCCTCGAAAGGGGGAAACAATCCTTTGGGCATGTGTCATTTAAATCAGTGAAGTCCACGCACATCCTCCACTTTCCATTGGATTTCCTAACCATTACAGGATTAGCAAGTCATTTAGGGAATTGAATTCCTTGATGAATCCAGCCTCTAAGAGCTTTTCCACCTCTTGCTTTATGGCTTCTTGCCTTTCTGGAGCGAAATTCCTCTTCTTTTATCTTATCATTTTTCGTCGTGGATCCACATTAAGCTTATGAGTAATTAGATTGGGATCAATTCCTGGCATATCAACGGTTGTCCAAGCAAATAAGTCCCCATTCTCTTGCAAGAATTTGGTCAGTTTCTCTTTCATAGGCTCTTCTAATGAGGCTCCAATATATGTGACCTTTTCAGGCTCTCCTAGTACTAAGGGAATTGGAACCAAGTCTTCAGATGGCTTTCCCATTCTTTCCTCGTCTTCTCTTGAGTCCATGTCCTCTATGGATAGGACTTGCCCCCGACTCCATCAGGTTTCAGGGCTGCCACGTAGAAACTTCTCGCCATTTTCTGGTCTCCTTTCTCCTCTCCAACACCGTTTCTGGGGGGAACTTGATTTTTAAGTGATAACTTGAGGCTACAACCTTGAAATCATTCAAACATGTTCTTCCAAGGATGGCGTTGTATGTAGAAGATGCTTTGACCACCAGAAAAGTTAGCATCTTAGTGACCTCTCTAGGTTTTCTCCCCATTGTCATGGGTAGCTGAATGGTTCCTTTTACTTGTGACTCTACTCTATTGAATCCATAGATGGGAACATCCGAAAGGGTTAGCTGGGAATCATTGTATCCCATCTTTACAAATGCATCATGGAACAAGATATCAACAGATGCTCCATTGTTCACCAGGACTCTCTTTACTTCGGAATTGCCTATCAAATGGGCAATAACGAGAGGATCATCATGAGGAAATTTATCCCTTCCAGGTCCGAGTCACAAAAGATATGACCGCCTCCGTCTTAGCACATTTAGGTGCTTCCCCTACGACTTGCATAACTTCTCTTGCATATGCTTTTCTTGAATTCCTTGAATTCCCCGCAGCGGTGAGTCCTCCAAAAATCATATAAATAACCGGTCCTCTAGGTTGAGGATTCTTATCCTGACCATCATTATTTTTTCTGTTATCGTCGCGCCTATCATGACTTCCATCCTTGGTGTACTTAGAAAGTTTTCCTCTTCTGATGAGGAATTCGATTTCATCCTTCAATTGTCTACAGTCATCCATATCATGCCCGGTATCCCTATGAAATCGGCAAAATGCGTTCTTGTTCCTTTTCTCAGGATCAGATTTTAGGGGTTTAGGCCATCTCAGGTCTCGATCTCTTTCGATATCCATCAGGATTTGACTTCGAGGTGCGTTTAGCCTTGCGTATTCGGCAAACTTTTATCCTAAATTATTTTTCTTAGGGGGGATTCTGAATTCTTCTCCATCTTGGAGTACTTGTCACATGCGTCATATTCTTGATCACCTTTTCTCTCCTTGTTATTATTCCCGTGTGTTGCCACTGATATAGTGATTTTCTTCATACTTTCCTCCGCTTTAATGTATTATCATGCCCGGTCTTGGATAAGAAACATGTTCTCGGGTGGATGTTTAGCCAAAGATCTCTTGAAGTAAGGATCAGTTGTTCCCTGTTGTAAGGCTATCATGGCCACTTTTTTGTCCAAGTCCGGGACTTTCAAGGCTTCCTTGGTGAAGCAGTTCAAGTAGTCTCTTAAAGATTCGTTCTTTCCCTGTTCCAGATTCATGAAAGAAGCCGAACTTTTTTCGTGTACTCTTCCACTTATAAACTGGCTTATGAAGGCCGTGGTGAGCTCTTTGAAGGATCCAATGGAGTTGGGCGGCAACCGGCTATACCAACGTTGGGCCATGCCCCCTAGGGTTTGGGGAAACGCCCTACACTTCACAACATCATTGATAGGTTGTAGTAGCAATGCATTCGAGAAGGTCCTCACGTGATTGGCTGGATCGCCTGCTCTATCATAAACTTTGATGGTGGGCATCTTGAACTTACTTGAGATGTGGGCGTTCATGATGGTTTCGGTGAATGGCGGCGTGGGATCATCAGGATCTCCGAGTGGCAATAATTCAGCGAGGTCAGCCCTTGCAATTTCCGTTCTTTTCCCTCGTGGGGTTTCATCTAGTTCTATGACGTCGGAGGCTTCATACCTCGAGGCTGGCCTTCTATCCTGCCGATCCAGGCTTTTCTTTAGTTCTTTGAGTTCAGCCTCATAGGAAGCAATTTTCTGTTCTAGTGTCCTACGGGACTGTGAACGCCGGCTTCCTACGGGTTCTTTACCAGGCCTTCTTCTCCTGGGATTGACATCGGTGCCTTCTGAGCTTTCATCATCAGTTGAGTATGGTCCTGAGAAATCACGGACATCTACTCTACGCCCATAGTTTTGTGGTTCCAACCCTCTGATGTAAGGAGGGGGATAGGCTTGGGAGAGTCCAAGTCTTGTTTGGGCAACAGTGCTACTAGGGATAACAATAGTGGAAATTTGTGCGTGAGGAGCAGTAGCCATAAAAGGAGTTTGAGTTACCTGAGATAGTGGGTTGGATCCATGGACAATTTTCTCAGGATTGATGGAGTGGACGATCTCACTAAACGGGCCAAGCCTTTGAGTGTTAGGACCTTGAGTTCCAGAGGGAATAGTGGTGGTAACGGGGACCTCGGTAGTTTGAGTTTCATCAGGAGGGATGATAGCAGTCGGATCGCCTGTGGTAAGAAAGATGTCTCCGTCAGTTCGTCGTGTTCTTGCCATGGTTGATGTCTTCTTCCCACAGACGGTGCCAAATGTTATGGATTAATAACTAGGGTGTAGTTAATGCGATGTATGTCGGAGCTTAACGAGCTTTAATAGCTGGGCTTGTGTTTCGTAGCTTGGTTCTGCCCTCACAAGATGCCTACGTATCTCTGTTGTGTTTAGAGAATCAAGTCAAAACTTAGTTCTAAGAATGAGGGGTTAGGCCCTTTATATAGACGTAGAGAGTCTAAGAATTATAGTAGGTTTAGGAACCTTGGTGGGCAGGCCACCTCCTAGAAGGATTCTGGATTCTTCTTGTGATAGAAGTAGTTTTCAAGTAGGAATAGGTTTCCTTATTAATTGAGGTGTCTTAGGGGCTACTCCTTGGAGTAGTTTCCATGTATTTGGACATAATTAATTAGCTGTATATTTAGTCAATCAATTATTTACGAATTTATTTACTAATTAGGGTTTCAAGCCTCATTAATTGGGCCTCCCTTTTGGACCAGACTAGGTCTAATTAATGCCACATTAATTGTGTCTTTAGGGTTTACTTTCAGCTCATATCACCACTAGGCTCCTCACTAAAATATCTCTCAAATTAATTTTCTAAATAAAACACATCTCTAAATAAAACACACAAATATTATCATATTAAAATACAAATAAAGTATATGGAAAATTATATAAAATATATACATATAACTTTAAATAAAAATTAAATTATTATTATAAAATTAAAATTATATTAAAATTATATAAATAAAATATTAAAACAATTCGATCTGTGCATCGCACGAGATATAAGGTAGTACTAATTATTTATAATTTATAATTATTACTAAGATTTCTAACAACTATAAATTTTTTACTTCGCTTCAGATTATAAGTCAAACTCTATTACATATCTTAGTAATATATAAATTTGAACTTAAAAAGCTATTTTGGAGTTAAATTAAAAAGAAAATTCATAATTATTTTGTTACTTACATGGTGCACATTATTTGAGCCATATTTTGAGTTTCAAAAATCAGAATTGAACGATTTTACAGCCCACACGAAAATTACAAAATTATCTTTAATTCTAAGGTGGTCCAACATTCAAAATCCAACTGGAGCAGTCCGTAATCTAGACATAAAAAATAGTTATAAATTTTTATCAAATAATTCTATTCCATTTAGGAAACCTTTTATAATTGATTAAAATATTAAAATATTTTTTATATTAGATTTATATATAAACATATCATATATTATTATGTATTATTATTAGATTATTGTAGAGAAAATATTAAGTTTTTATATATGAAAGATGGATGGAGGCGCTGAATTTTCCTTGTGAGAGGGAGGATTAAAAATTTTCATATCCAAATTTTTTCTATAAAAATATTTAATATGTTATATAAGATATGAGGATAAATTTATATGGAGAACCAATACACTTACATGATAAATTATTATTGAGAACTTAGAAACCTTATTAATTCATTAGTTTGGATTGAATTGAAAAAATATTTTTTTTTAAAAAATAATTATTTGAGCTCCCCGGCTATGAGTTCAACCTTAGCCTAAGATATTAAATACACATTCTATTTTGTTTCAATATTATATATAATATTATATCAAAGACACGTTATCACATACTTTGAACCATACTATTTCATAAATCAAATAAATCAAATTAAAATTAAAATAATATAAACTAATAAATATTAATATATTTTTAAATTTAATCAATTTATATACAAAAAAATTATATTGAATTAATTTTTAATAACTGAGGACTACTGTCACGTATTCGTAATTATTGTGTTACTTACATGCCAGAAAATGTTTGGGTCATATTTTGAGTTTCAGAAGTCAAAATTTAACAAATTTACGGTCCACGCGGAGTTTACAAGATTATCTTTAATTTTAAGGTAGTCCAACATCCAAAATTCAATTGGAATAGTCCGTAATCTAGACAGAAAAGACAGTTATAAATTTTTATCGGAGAATTCTATTCCGTTTAAGAAATCTTTTTATTTTTATAATTGGTTTAAAACATTAAAATACTTTTTATATTAGATTTATATAGAGATACATCATATATCAGAAATTATTAAGTATTATTATTTAAGTAGAGTGAAGATAATATTATGGTTTAACATACATAGAGATGGAGGGAAACCGTGAATTTTCATTGTGAGAGGGAGGATTAAAGTTTTTCTTATCCAAATATTTTCAATAAAAATATTTAATATATTATATAAGATATTAGGGTAACTTTATACGGAGAACCAGTTATACTTATAAAAGAAATTATTGTATTAAAAACTCTGAAACCTTATTAATTCATTGGTTTTGATCGAACACGAGTCACCCGGCTAAGAGTTCAACTTTAGCATAAGATATTAAATACACATTCTATTTTATATTATATTATATATAATACTATATCAAAAACACGTTATCACATATTTTGAAGTTTGAATCATGATATTTGATAAATAAAATTAAAATTAAAATAATATAAATTAATAAATATTAATAAATATTTTAAATTTAATCAATTTATATATGAGAAAATTATATTGAATTAATTTTTAATAACTGAACTACCATTAACTATTTTTATAATTAAAAGCCATTTATATTTAAAAAAAATGTTATTACACAAATTGAATTTTCCGCGGCAGCTACTAAAATTGGAAATTTGAATTTGATGGTTTTAACACGACGGTTAAATTCAGAAGTTGAATTGTCATAACACACATTAAGTATTAATAATATGGAGTAACATGTTTAGTTCAATAAAGAATTTGTCGTATATTTGTATGAAAAAAATGGAATGTAAAAATTATTATGATGGTAATTGTTATGTATCGTTTTATTTTTTAATATTAACTTAAAGTTTAGATCTCATTAAGAATATAGTAACATCTATTATTTATTGATACAATGTTTAAATTATATAATTATTTATAAATTATAATTAATAATATACTACTAAAAATCTAATAACATAAAAAAACTTATTCAAATGAATAATTATATTATCATACTATTAACAGATACATATATATTATATCTCATATACCATAATATCTATTAAATTTTATATAAAGTAAACATAATAGAGATATTATCAAATATATTTTAATCTAATATGTATAATTTTAAATATATTAAACACATGTTTGATATATTAAAAATTATGTTCATAATATTTCGAATCACAAAATTTTATATATTTATATATTAATAATATAAATTTATATTTTGTGTGATGTGCATATTTATTTTTAATATTTTATTTATATTTAATTCGGTTGATGTAAAAATATTTAATTAAAATAAGTTAAAAAAACTAATATAATTATAATATATTAAGACATTTTAAAATTATAAAATTATTAATAATTTTAAAATAAATAATTTANTTTATTTATATTTAATTCGGTTGATGTAAAAATATATAATTGAAATAAGTTAAAAAACTAATTTAATTATAATATATTAAGATTTTTTAAAATTATAAAAATATTAATAATTTTAAAATAAAATATCCGTGCATCGCACAAGTTAAAATCTAATATAAATAATTTAGCTAATAGGTCTCTACCGTAAATATAATTTGAATTTTAAATAATCTTTCCGCTTCCAACGGTTGATTTGTTTCAAATTTGAAATTTGAAACTACGAGCAACCTTTTCAAAGTTTGGTCCAATATAGGCCCACACGTAAGGTCCATTATTATATTTGGATTTGGAGACAAATTTGTTTAGTAACGTTGGTTAATATCAATAATTAATTTTTAAAGTAAAATATATGAAATTATTTAGGCAGTTTGAGTTCCTTAAACTTAAAACAAGTTACTTATTTCATATTTTTTTAACATATTTTCATGTTTTTTTAAATATAAATATTTATTTTAGAATTTTAAAACCAAATATTATTTCCAAAATCTCAGAAAAAGTACATACATACCTATTTTTTCCCCGAAATAAGGGTTTAATTCCGGAAATAAGTAGTTGCCAAACAGGCTAATTATGTCTTACTGTATTTTTTTGAGATGATAAAAATATTTATGAGCATGTTCAGCTTAATTTTTTTCCAAAAAATAAATACTTATTTACACAATTTCTTTCATAAATAAATCTGGCCAAATATTGAAGTTTAAAATAACAAAGGTTCCGTTTGACTTATTTATTAAATAATTTATCAATTAAAAAATCTTAATTTATAAATTAATTATCAGGAAAATAAATGAGACCTAAATCTACCCAAATACACACCTGAGTCATATATTTTAAAAAAGTTGGTTCAAAGTTTATTAAATAATAATTTTTTCTTTGAATTCGTGAATATTTGTGCTCTAAAACCCTTAAAATATCAAATATAATAAAATAAAAGGGAGAGTAAGAGCGTGGGAAAATGAAATTTGAAAACAATCGAAATAGAAAACTTTGCCGCTCTCAGAAGTGTTGGTGGGTCCCACCATAATAACCTAACCTCCCCCTTTCTAGTATTGTAGACACAGACACACACACATATATATAAAAAACGTAAGTATCATCATCAAACATCCTCTGCAAACATTCTAGTATTGTACTACTACTAAAATTAACTAATGGAAGATTCTGTTAAGGATCCATCTTCTGTCTCTGGTAACTCCAATAACTATACATGTATTTGTATTTGTGTGTGTGTTTATGTATATGTGTGTGATTGTAAATGTGATCAATTGTGTGTATGTAAAGGGAGATCATCGTCTAAGCTTCTGCGATATCCGCTTCGATCTGCAAATAAATTGAAGGATGCTAAGTCACCTCCTCCTGTTTCCACCACTTATAAAAGGTGTTCGTATTTTGATTACTAGTTTCGTCCCATTTATTTACTCGTTTATTCGAATTAGTATGTATCTGTATTTATTGAATTTAGCTTACAAATTATAATTCATTGAATTGAATTGTATTTGTACTTTAGATGAATTATGTTATATAGTTGTGTTGTTTTAATTGTAATGTGAATCTTGTATGTTGTTATATTGAATTTTGAGATTCTGTAGTTTAATATGATTATAGAATATAGATGTATGAACATTTTGTAGTTTTTGTGTACTTCCAAATAGTCTTTTCTCTGTTTTAATGCTTATTTTTTTCTGATGCCTTGATTAAATCTCTGTGTCCTGTTTGTTAAACGGAGTATAAAACGATGAATTAAGTAGTTTGTTGGTTCTGATTTGCTGGTTAAAGATCCTGGATGAATTCCATGTGATCATTATTTGGTATGCCCTGTTGTATGCAAATTTATTGGTGGCCGTACTTTCTTGGTGGATGAGTTTTTCGTTTCAATTCCATTATATATATATAGTAGGATGACTGCTTGATAAGAACATGATGCCATTACTTCCTGGATTTTGTTCCGAAGATTAGAATCATTATGTATGTATGTATGTATTTAATGATCATTCAAATTATTTGATTGAAATTAAATTGGCATGAAACTTGTTGGATTGAACTATAATTTAAATTTCTGTGAATGAAATGGAGGGATGGATAGATGAATGAAAATTATAAACATTGACCAATAAAATAGTGCAAAGTTTATTCCATTTGTTCCAACCATATAAAACACTGGTTTACTGGTTGAGAGTATGTCTATCTTAAACAATTTTTTGTAGCAGTTTACTCGGGCTCTTGGTTTTTGGTTTCCACCCTTATACCCTATCACCCCTTCTCAACTGTAATAGATTTCATTTGCATTTGTTTACTTTTACTCCCAAATACTGATCAGCTAATTATGTATATAGGGCAAAACCTCCATCAAGTGTGACTCAAAGTATGAGTGTTCTTGATCTATCGGGCAAAGGCAAGTCTGTGAAGCCCGTCAGAAGGCTTTCTATACCTACAAAGGCAACTGTCACCCCTGCACCAAAATCAGTTGGTAGTATTACACCTATCTCTGAGATCAAGTCAAAGAGGTCTGCCGTCACTCAGGCCAAAAGTGATACTCCAGTTTCTGATGTTTCCAGATCATCAAACAGAAAGAAGTTTACTGTTATCTCCTCAGCATCATATTGGCTTAGTCAGATTAAGCTCTCCGAATCTGCTGCTAAACATTCAATTTCCCTTTCCTTTTTCAAACTTGCTTTTGAAGCTGGATGTGAGGTACATTAAATTGCATATTATGACAATTAGATCTCGTGTGCTTTTATTTAAGTTACAGCCCTTCACCAGTTACATTTATAAAGATGCGTGAATTGAAAGTTTCAGCTATGAACTACAACAATAAGCC
Source organism: Oenanthe javanica (assembly GCA_008931105.1). Classification (NCBI taxonomy): domain Eukaryota; kingdom Viridiplantae; phylum Streptophyta; class Magnoliopsida; order Apiales; family Apiaceae; genus Oenanthe; species Oenanthe javanica. Next base: position 17,849 of record QRFB01011862.1, read on the forward strand.
TAAATGTTTAGCAAAAAAAAGAACGTGAATGTATGCTGCTCTAATCAAGTGATCGTTCCAGTATTCAGCATGATTTTTTTTTTTTTTTGGGGGGGGGGGGTAGGTCCTTTCCTTTGTTTTCCAGTAATCTTGTGACATTCAAATATCCTAAATGCGAAGAAGAGTGCTTTTTGCCTTCTTGTTTCATTACATTGTTTTCTAGATGGTCTTCTTTGTCAAAACTGCAATACCTTGCAGCATATCTGAGATGAACTAAAATGCGCTTTAGTGTTTTAGAATATTGACACTGACCATATTATATGTTTTGAGTAATTGTTTTTATTGCCTTGGGTAGCCTTTTCAGCGAATGAAGGAAGAGCTGAAAAACTACGCTCGTAAGCATAACCTTGCTGAATATGAAGATACAACAAAGCAATTATTTGAAAGCTACAATATAGTGGAGAGCTTCGAGCAGATGCAGGTGTCGGAAACTATTTCTCATGCTTTTGAAGAGGGAACTCAGTCATCAGAGGATGACATGCATAGTTCTTCTACTGTGGGGACTCGTAAACTAAAACCAAAGTCTTTGAACCCTGTTGGTAGTTCTCAAGTCCAAGGATCAGTTAAGGAGATTTCTAAGAAGACTACCCCTGCCTCTAGGATCCGATCTTCGGTGGTGACTAAAAGTAACACAATTTCTAAATCTACTTCGGCTGCTGTGGGGCAGAAAACACAAAACAAAAACCAGAAGCCAAGCAAAGAAAACGAGAAGCATAAGGTCAAAAAGCAAGAAAAGAAGCCTGCTGGTGAAGAAAGTACATGTTCGCATACTTGCACGTCTCCTATTTCTATTTCTTTTTCTTACTCTGAATATACACTTATATACTCTTTTTTACAGCCACACCGAAAAACTCTTCAGTTGTAGAGGAGCCGCTTGAAGAAAACAAAGAAAACATGGTAAGCTTGTGCTCGATTTGTTTCGTAACATTCTTATTCTTTTCAGTTTATATGCTGGTCATTTTATTAAAAAGAGAACCTGTTTACAAGTTCTGATAAGTTAAATGTCCTCAATAAATGCCTCTATACTCCATCACCTGTCATCTTTTTTTGTTTTGTAGGATGCTCCGCAGTTGGAAGAAATCAGTATGGTTGAGACTTGAGAGCTAGGCGTGCACCAGCAACTCTGCTGATATATATAATTTGGCCACCTTGTTTGGTTATATCTTCAGTGTTTTGTGGGGCTTTTCCTTTGTATAGATAGAAAAGGCAAAGTTGATTTGTTTTTCAGTTTGGTGTGTTACAATTTTCTCTTCATTCCTTGTGGAGTTTTTATTATCTAAACCTTGTTGATGACTTGGAGTACAGAGTACTTGGTAATGGTGGTAAATTATGGAAAACAAAAACTTGATATTTAGTCTGCTTTAGTAATTGTTGCAATTAAGTTTGGACTGTATACTTTGGATTCCTGGCCAGATATGTCTTGTGAGGTTAAAAATCTTGTTATCAGATGTTACAGCTGACAGATTGTAAACTGAGAAGAACCTTATTGAATTACTATGAATGTCCGGGTTCCTAATAAATTTCCAAAAACAATTTCAAATGTCACAGGGGCAAGGCCGCAGGGGTTCAAATAAAGAGTAAATTACACTTTACACCCCTTTGCATAGTCCAAAGTTCATTATCCCTAGTAGCAATGCCTCTTATAGTTCCAGAAACCATCACAAGTATTGCACCTTCATAATCTTGTAATAGTTGATAAAATACCAATCCCAGAATCGTTCCCATTAGGTAAAGGATCATTGTAGAACACTACATGCACATTAACTTTGACAAAGCCATGCTCTGGATAATCCCATCATCTCTTCATATTTTAAGCAATAACCCTCACCTCTTTGTATTCGTTTCTTACTCTTAATAATGCATGCAATAGACTAACGCCATCTATATTATATTTTCATAACCAAACAAATGAACTTTTTTATCATCTGGTTATCAGGTCAATCATAACAAACATTCTAATCCTCCAATTTTTAATAAAATCTAAAAGCTTATCTATCATCCACTCAAATTCTAAATATAATTTTTAATTAAACTCATCATAATATTTGTTGCCTACTCAAAATCTAAATATAATTTTTAATTAGAATACACTCATATGCACACTTTTTTTAGTGGGGAAACCCGCAGCTGCTACCTTTTTGGGTGCGCACTGGGTAAACCCACGAGCTCACGCAATAGCCTGCAAACCACGTGAACCAGGTAAACCGCACAAGTGCGACATGCTCTGGCCCAGGATGTCATAATCACAAATTCTCCTCCCGTGGGATTCGAACCTGTGATCAAGATGATGATATTCCTCTCTTTAACCAACTGAATCAATCCTTGCGGGCCACACTTTTTAACTCTAACACAATGTTTAATTAAATTTTAACTAAGATACACCCTTATATATTTTTACTATATTATTATAACTAAACGAGGAATTTTTTTTCCATTTTGGTTATCCCTCATCTTTAGTTCAAAATTATATATTATCTCCTACTCAACTTCAAGTACAATTTCTAATTAAATTTTAATTACAATACATTATTATACAAACTCTTTTATTTAAATAAAATAAATAAAATAAAATACACTCTTATACAAATTAAGGGCACTGCTGATTACTCAACTTGAAATGACATGCAAGCAGATATATAACTAACTTTGCATTGATCATATTGAACCGTGCCCAGACTTTTTTGATAAGTGTTGTTCTGATGCAAGGATCTCATTTCTTCTTCCATGGCTTTTAGTCATTCTTCCTTATTCTCTTGTGAAATAGCTTCGTAGTAACTTTCTGGTTCTCTTCCGTTAGTTAACATCACATATTCCGTTGGAGTATATTTTGTAGAGGGATGTCTTGCTCTCATAGACCTCCTCAATGGAATCTCGGTATCTGTTTATTGAGTTTTTAATTATTTTTCTTCAACATGCTCATAATCATCATCATTTGTTTGATCAGATATACCACCATTCTCGTGAAGGCCTTCTTGATCATTTCCGGTGTGCTCAATATGTGTTAAATATTCCATTTAATTATTAAAATGAATTGCTCGAGGAGGAGGAATCGGTGTCCAATCAACATATGAACTGACAGATGATCTCGGTTTATCAATTTTTTCAGCAGCTTCACCAAACTGATCTTCAAGAAATACAACATCCCTGCTTCTAACAATTTTCTTGTCCTCTCGATCCCATAATCTATATTTGAACTCTTCATGCCCATATCCCAAAAATATACATAACTTTGCCTTGTTATCAAGTTTCGATCTTTCATCTTTTGGGATATGAACTATGCTTTGCACCCAAAGACTCTCAAGTGATTATACGAGATGTCTTTACCTGTTCATACTCCTTCAGGAACATCACCATTAAGTGGAACTAAATGAGAAAGATTGATTGAATCAACAACGGTTCTAACAGCTTTCACCCAAAAAGACTTTGGTAGTTTAACATGAGAAAGCATACACTGAACTCTTTCTTCAATGATTCTATTCATTCTTTCCGCCATACTATTTTGCTGGGGTGTTTTTGCTACTGTGTTCTCTAGCCTGATACCATGCTTCTGACAATATTTTTCGAATAGACCCCTGTACTCGTCGACATTATCTAATCTAAGACACTTCAATTTTCTTCCAGTTTCACGTTCAACATAAGAATGGAATTTTGTAAAGACATCAAAAGCCTAGTCTTTAGATTTTAAATTGAACACCCAAAATTTCCTCAAATGGTCATCAATAAATGTTACAAAATAAATAGCACCCAGAGATTTACTTTGCATACTACAAACATCCGTATGTATCAAATCAAGCACACCTGATTTTCAAGATGATGGATGAGTATTAAATGTAATTGTGATAGGCCATCTATGGTGTAGTGGGTTTTTAGAGAAGATATACTTTGTACCGAAGGCAGAAATTTCTTTCTAAAAGTGTTCATTTTCATTCCCTTAGCAACAACTAACGAACCTTTAGCATGATTCTATTTGCCTCCACCGTAATAACTTTTGAAACCCTCATCATCAAGCTTACCCATAAAAATCAAGTTAAGTCGAATATCAGGAACATGTCTGACATCTTTGAGCACTAAGTTCTTGCCAATGTTAGTTTCGAAGTGGATACCACCGACACCAATGACCTTAGATGCACTAGAATTTTCCATTCGTACTATTCCAAAATCACCACCAGTGTAAGTTGTGAAGAACTCGACGTGAGATGTTACATGATATGAAGCACCAGAATCAATCAACCAATCCATATCCTGGCAAGCAAGATTGACATATGCATTCTCGAAGACAATATTTACATCCCTGTCATTGGGAATTGTTTTTGTATCATTCTCGTTCTTTTGAAAATTTTGCACTCCTTAATCACATGTTCAAGTTTGTTGCACTGGTAGCATGTCAAAGTTTTCCTTGATTTAGATTTAAATCTTCCTTTGGAATGATCCTTTTTGCCTTGATTGCGCCAATTTCTATGCTGAATTCTTTCATGTCTTTCTTCTTTCTGCGTTAGAAGTTCCCCTGAAGAAGATTCACCTGTTTCTTTTCTTCTTGCCTCTTCATTTACCAAGCTATCTTTAACCTAATCCATAGGTAATTTTCCATCTAGTGCAGAGTTACTAATTGTCACCACTAGTGTTTCCCAACTGTCAGGCAATGAGATAAGAAGAAATGAAGCTTGTACCTCATCATCAAACTTCAATTCCAAAGCCACCAACTTGTTGGAAATACTTTGAAACTGACTTGTGTGTTCCACCATGCTGTTTCCATCTCTATACTTTAGATTAACAAGTCTTCTAAGGCAGTTTTGTTTCTTATCATTTTCTTTTCAAAGGTACTCTCTAACTTCTTCCATAAAACACCAGCTTGAGTTTGATCACATACATTTTCAAATACACTTGGTTCAACCTATCTTCTAATGAATCCAACCATTTTTCTATGCATAATCGTCCAATCTTCGCTTGAAATGTCACCAGGTTTTTTATCACCTAATTTAATTGGCTTATATAAATTTTTGCAATAAAGTGGGTCTTCCAACATGCATTTCCATATAGAAGAATTTGTGGAGTTTAATCTGATCATTCCATCGGACCCATCCATTTTTACCACACAAGAAACTAATGTTTATGAACCTGGCTCAGATGCCACTATTGGTCCCTGATATTGTAGAAGGGGGGTTGAATACAATATATGAATTTATTCGTGAAATTATGGATTTAAAAATATGACTTTAATTTCTGATGAAATATTAATTATAACGAAATATTGTTCAAGTATAAGATATGATTTTAACTTGAAAATTATTACAAAATTAATATGTTAAAACTGTAAATAACTGTTTAGAATTTCTGGAACGATTTAGACATGAAATATTCTGAAATAACAATTATTATTCAAACTAGCACAGAAAGTCTGTGAATATTATAATCAGACAAATTACTGAATTTGAATATTTTTTCAACGTGTTTCAACTCCAACTTATGAAGCACTAGCCTCATATATATAGAGGATTCTTAAGCTTGTATGACTTTATAGATCAGGACATTTTTCAGATCTTTTAAAGCCTGTATGACTTTTGATTAACACTTGTATGGCTTTTTAAAAAACTCGGTATGACTTTTGCATTTCTCGGTATGACATTTCAATTCTTCGGTATGACATTTCAATTCTTCGGTATGATTTTTTGATTAAGACCTCAGTATGACCTTTTATCACCAAATTGGTATGACTTTTGCAGATTGCTTTGTATGACCTTTTTGTCTACAAAAATTGGTATGACTTTCTTTGAAGCTCGGTATGACTTTTTTTGCACGACTTCGGTATGACATTTTGCAATAGTTTTTATGACTTTTTAACTTAAATTCGGTATGACTTTTTAATAAAGTCTTAAAGACTTATTAAAAGTCATACCAAGTAATATCTTTTTATAATAAATTAATTCTACTTAATTTAAATAAATAATTTATAAATTAAATTAAATTCAACTTGAATTAATTTAATTAAATAATTAATTAACTTTTGATAGTAGAATTAAAATATTATCTTGACTTGTATACCCTTGTTGTTAGCATCGAAATCTTCCCGTTTTTGCACTGTCTTCTATCATAAAACTACTTGTACTTTTTGATGACGAATCTTCGCTGACATTGTTGAAACCTTGTGCACTGGTCTGGTTCACGGATGACTAACTACAATGTTGATTCTCATTTCTGTTGTAGTGGTCTTTCTATCTTGTCTTGTATTGTCCTGACTCGACTTCTTTTTGTTTTTCCTCTATAATTTTCTTCTTCTGGAATCTTTCTGTAGTAGGCACCTAAAACCTTCTGTATCTTCTAAACTCCTTGAGATACTACTCTTTTATTTTACACCGACGCTTGAACATATAAATGAATTTCTTCTAGTGTTGAGTAGCAGTTTTGTCAGACTTATTCTGATATTCTGATTCTTCATGTCTAGTTGACATTCTTCGTCTTGATTCATTTTTCAATATTTNTTTCTTCCAGTGTTGAGTAGCAGTCTTGTCAGACTTCTTCTGATATTCTGATTCTTCATGTCTAGTTGACATTCTTCGTCTTGATTCATTTTTCAATATTTATTATATACTTCACTTTCTTATCTGATTTGAGTTGTCACCTAATTATTACAAATATGCCTAGTCATATGCCTTTCAACCACTTTGCTGGGAATAAGATTTTAAAATAATCTGCTAGCAAAGACACAAACCAACACAACTCTTTGTAATATGACTATATTCCCTGTTTGTGTGTAATAACAGGATTTAATGAAGCCAATCAATCATCAAAAATAGCAAGCACCAGTAATTTTCTCAATATAATACTTCATTAAATATATGTTTTCGGTTCTAATTTTTTTTTTGGATTTTTTTATAATGAAATTAATCAAATTTTATTATAAGTTCACATATATTATATAATGGAAAAAATACAAAATTTATATTATTAAAGTTTATATTTATTTTAAAATGTATTTTTTTATAATTATGAAAAATAATAATATATAAATTATGAAAAAATTACTAAAAAATTATAAAAACTTTGATCAATTTAATCATAAAATATTAAATAACACAAAATATATGGGACGTGACTTGTACTAAAAAGTTATGTACTTAATTTACAAGGGGAAAAAAAAGCAACTACACATCTAATTTATCTCGATTTATAGTACAAAATTACTTTTAAATTTTTTCTATTGATTCATGAAGACCTGCGCCGGACCCGAGCCTACGCTAGCCACCTTTGTTGCGCATTGGATGCCGGCGTTAAACTAATCCTATTTATAATCTATCTGGCTTGATCTCTGGAATCTTGTTCCGGAGATGTAGACTTACTCTTGGAACTTGAAGATGGCGATGGAGGAGAGAGGTTCCTCAAGTTTGATGCTTGAGAATTTGTTGACAAGAAACTTGACAGCACTGGAAATGATTGTTCGAATTTTAAAGTCCGATCACCACCAGTATTATTATTACCATTGGAGCCGAATATCGTGGTGAGGGCAGCTGCTAAAGCTGCTTGGAAATTGGGGTCTGCTGTTATTGCTTTTGTTGCAGATTCAATAGAGTGCTTATGATTCATTTGAAAGGACTGTTGATCATTTGGAGTAGCTACATTATTGCTCTTTTGCATGTAATTAGAATAGGGTTGTCTCCCAAAGTTCAAGGATGATCCCATTTGAATATTTTTGTTGTAGTTACTAGGGAACTGGTAATTTGTTCCGTAAGTACCCCCAGATATCGGCAAAGTGCTGTTGGATTCCAAAGTAGTGAAGTTGAGATTTGTGGAGGAATTTGTGTTGTTGTATCTTAGAGGAAGAGGAAAATTTGTCATGGAAGAGGAGCTTGAGGTGAGGTCTAGAGTGATTGATGGACACGACGAAGAAGATGAGAAAGAAGGGCTTGGTAGGTAAAATGGAGGTGATCTAGATGATGTTGAGGAATTAGAGAGATAATAGTTTAGTCCATGAAGCTCAACAGGAGGAGTAGTTGATAAGGCTCCGGATGATGTAGATGAACCGGATAGGAGCATGGTGGCGGCTGCTGTGGTAGTCGAAGCCATTGCATGGGCTGCTATTGGAAGTGTATGGTTGTGTTTTCCTTCGTAAGTTGTGATCAAAATAGACATGTCTTGTGAACATCTTTGTACCTGTTTTCTCACTGGACAAGATGGTGCAACACTACATCTGTAATATGCTCTAGGACATGGATTTCCTTTCGCAATCTTTTGACCATATTTTCTCCATTGGCACCCATCATTCATCTACATTCGAAAAAAAGAATTTAACATGAGTAATTAATGGTAAAGCTATTACAAGTAATTAAAGTAATAAGTATTTTTGCATAACAATAAAGTATTTCGACTCTCCTCACTCCGAGAATCATCAGAGAATATGGATACTACTCGATAAACTTATAAGCTTAATAAAAAAAAGTATTTAATTCAGCTAATGTACTTGTAAACTTGATTGGTTATATATATACTCACTGTGGTTGTATTACATCTAATCCTCACAGAAACCCTGGCTTTCTTGGCAGGGTTTTGCTGTGAGACTTCATCATCTTCAGCTGCTTTCTGACTTTTTTGCGTTTGACAAGTCTCCGCGTCCTCTTCTTCCTTCACATCATCTCTGCTAACTTGTGGTGAAGATTCAGCCAATACTTGTTTAGGAAGTAGAGAAGGTTTCGTATCAAACGCCCTGCAATCCAACCCAAGCCCCAATCCTTCTCTATCTTGTTCAACAATATTTGTTCTTTTACCAGCTTTTGTAGGACTCGAGTCCTTCTTGAATTCATTAGAAGATGATCTTCCAAGAGTAAGGGACACATCAAACTGATCATCAGGTCCTTCATGTCCGTGATGTTCTTGATGATCGAGATCTCGATACGTAGATTTCTTTAGAGCTTCCTTGTCATGAACAAAGTTGTTGAATTGAGTTTGAAGCCTTTGATAATCACTCATAATTTTATCTAAGCAAGTCTTAAGTCTCTGGTTCTCCTCTCTCGCCTCGTTCATTTTCCCTTTCGTAGATTGAAGTTCATTATCCTGCATGCACCCCATTCCAAACGATTCTCAGTACATAGCACTAAGTAGGTATAGTGTTAGGGTTATATATTGACATTTACACTTGTAGTTTCATGCATCTAAGAAATTGATACATTTTGTGATATATTTAGCTCATTAATTATAAGGACTACACAGACAAGTTGGGGACTAGAGTATGACTAAAAGAGCTGTGACATGTATCATTCAAGACTAGATGATAGCAGTGATTGGCTAATAATCTTATAACAATATACCTACATATATTGCCCCCACACCTTTGATGCTTATAAGCATAACTATATGTACCATAAATATAATAGTACAATACTATTAAAAGAAGATAATTGTATTTGTAAAATAGAAAAATTCAATCTCTAGCTACCAACACAC
>QRFB01011863.1:7893-27316 GCA_008931105.1 Oenanthe javanica
AAAGCTTTCTTGTCTCACGGTTGACAACTGTTCCACCAATGATGCCATGATTGAAATTTTATTGGAGAAGTTGGATAGTTCATCACTTATAGCAGGTGGAAGTTTGTTTCATATGCGTTGCGCTGCCCACATTCTAAATCTGATTGTTAAAGATGGGTTGGATGTTATAAAAATTGGGGTTGAGAAAATTCGAGATTCTGTAGCTTATTGGACAGCAACACCAAAAAGGGAAGAGAAATTTGAAGAAACAGCCCGGCAATTGCGTAATACAAGTACTAAAAAACTAGGACTTGATTGTGCGACAAGATGGAATTCTACATACTTGATGCTTGAAACAGCTTTGCTATATAAGGATGTATTTACTATATAAGCATCTCTATTCTCTAGTAACCGTGGTAAATTTACTGTGACTTGTTTTTGTCCCAGGAATCCAGGACCAGGATGCTGGAATGCTGAATAAAGTTCTATTGTTGCATGCTTGGCTGGATAGTTACTTTTTTTTATTGATTTTCCACGCTTTCTAATAGATTAGTCCACTTGCATTCAAATTNTTGGATAGTTACTTTTTTTATTGATTTTCCACGCTTTCTAATAGATTAGTCCACTTGCATTCAAATTTAAAATTAAGACTGAAGTTTGTAATAGATTTTTAAATTTAATATTGTTGCATGAACTGTTGTTAACTGTTTTTAAACCCGGAAAAAACCCAGACCCGATCCGAAACCCGTTGGATCGGGTTTGGATATTGATTTTTAAAATCCAACCGGGTTTGGATCGGGTTTGGATTTGGTATAGAAAACCGGGTTTGGATTTGGATATCTCAAAAATCCAACCCGATCCAACCCGTTGCCATCCCTAATCAATAAAAATGATCTTAAACCGTTAACTATCCAAGCATTATTTATACAACGGCAGAATACTATAAGCTAAATCATCAAAATAGCTGGTTGTATATTGAAATTATGGTCCAAAGTCGCAGTAAAGCCTTGTATGGCTTCTAACCATTTGGTGTGCTCATATGCTTTTGCTAACACTCTTCAGCTTTTCATCCGCAGCAACAAGTTCAGCTGCAATACCAGGTTCAAAGCAATTGTGTCCAGCATCTGCTACGATCTGTTTTCAAGCAAAATATAAAATTTACTGATGTGAACATTCAACAGAAAGCAACTACAGTAATGAGTCCAGAAACAACAATTCTGCGAGGACGAAGATATAAAATTAACTCTGTATTATTGGATATGGAAATGCTAACGTTACTCTCTGTTCAACTTTAAAACAATTTTTCTAAAGAAAGTTGAACAAAAAAATCACTTGACTTCCTAGTTCATCAAAAATGTAGCAATGCAGCTACTAAATAAATTTCAACTTGCAAACCGCTTAAATGAAGAACATAACCCGATTATTGGCATATTAAGTAATACTCAGGATTCAATTACTTGCCTTCAACTCAGCCTCTGGCCAAGCTCTATGCAGATCCCATGCCGCCATCATGGGGGCGCAACAATCATATCCTCCCTGCAAAACAAATTTACAGCAATTATTATCATCATTTATTATACATCTATTACTGTTGCCTTCAAACATGAACAAGCTTATATGTTGAAATATTAATGTTTATTTAACAAAGTTTTTAGTCACAAAAACCTGAAGTCTAGGAAGTACTGAGATCAATATTGCATTTCACTATTACGTGTTGTAGGGAAAAGAAACCCTTTAAGAGGCAAGGGTAATGAAAAAAATATTGAGCAGAAGACTGGATATCTATCTCACATTTTTAAGCAAAGACCCTAGGAAAGTAATCCTAAGAGTTTGTAGTAAATTAAAGAATTGCATGACATGTACCCTTGATACAGATTAAAGCAGTTTTACAACTTCCATCAGACAAGATAGAGAGAAACTCGATTACAAAGTACTGGACATCGTTACAAAGTAGTGGTTCCCAATTCTCGCAAATGCCTGCATTGCCAAAAATAATACAGTAAAATTGGTGGGAGAGGTCCCCAAAATCTATTATTTAAATTTATTTAGACCTAAGCCGTAAAAGCTTACAAAATTAAACTGNAAAGGAATTGCTTGCACAGTCCACTTGGAGAGATCCTCAATTTTATCACCTAATATGCATAGGCACGGCCTTATAGACGAAAAGACTAATGCTTTGAAATTTAATAAACAATGTTTTTTCCGGGGGACAAGGCATATCCTCATAGTTGGGAGAGAAGCAATGACTTGAGGTCGACGTTATCTTTCAATGGAGGCATTGTTTACTGATTCTAGGAGTTGTCGGACTTGAGTGCCAGGAGAAGAAAGCAAAGAAGTTAAGGAATCAGTGCATCACAGGCGTATCGCGTACACACACAGGTGCTGTGATAAGGTAGACTCGCCTGAGGGGCACTCGGTACGCGTGCCGCTCGACCTAATAAGAAGATGACTAACCCATTTTGTAGGGCAGCGTCGTGGAACAAAACTTAGGATTAGCTGTGCATTGCTGGCCAGGCTTCGTTAAGCGGAGTTGGAGCATCAGTAAGGGCGAAAATTTTGACATTGTTCATACTTCCGCAAGCCTGACTTGTTACGTACAGTTCTACCAATCTACAACATTTTTTGTACTCAGAGATATACATCGCAAAGCAATCTGCTAAAGATTTCTGCAATCTTAATGCTATAGAAGTCTCTGTCCGCAAAAAAATTGTTAAGTTAAAAAAAGAATTCAAAAACTAGTGACTGCATATCCAAATCATATGACATACAACTTTATGTAAGCAAATTTAGTTCAGATATACAAACGCTTTATAGAGATAAACAAGTCACAGTAGTATACAACTCTGTCAAAGTAACTCACCAAAGCGAAAGCATCATCTTCACCATTCTTTATGGTCTCTTCATTGGGAACAAGATGAGCAGTCATCATTTCCCAAGTAGTCCATGTTCGAGCAGCTGCAAACTGAGAGCAAAATATAGAAATCCAAGATATTTAATCATAAAAACACTATACTGACGGGAAACATTTTTAACCAGCCAGAATGGTGGGTGCCAATCAGGGCGGATTATCAGTTTTACGTATATGCAAGTGGGAGATAAATTAAGATTCGTGCAAATGAGAACTCACAATCCCAGATAGTAAAAATTGTATTTAATGATACAACTGCAAGCTCATCTCTGTTTCGATAATCTGTGCCCAACTTAAGATAACCTGTTTCGATAATCTTGTTCATAATTGAACAAAAAGGCTTCCATGAAAGGAGTATTATATTTAAGATACACCTGGGATTATGGAAGTTGTTATAACTTCCATAATGTTAAACCAACATTATAAAATATTTTCCCGTTAATATTTGAAAGTCCAACTAAACAAGCATTCAATATTGTATTTTCTTCCTGTTCCACGAATACAGGGAAAGGGTTTAGTATGGAGATGATATTCTTGCAAGTACTTCTTGTATGCTTCCATCACTAACTATTTGCATCTACCTAAAAATTGATTACAAAAGGAATTACAATCTTAATCTTGTACTTCTGATCAATAAAATAAGTTGGTTTTCTCAACTCCTTTGTCATAAAAAGAAAGAAACATGAGTTGCGGATGTTTTTGTTCTGGTAACTAAAAACAAACACCAGCTACAGAGACAAAATTACACTAAAAAGTACTAATCCAGACAACCACAAAAACACTATAAGCTCAATCAATGAAACAGCTGGTTGTATGTGAAATTATCGTCTAAGGCCTCTATCCATGTGAAGGGCTCATATGTTTTTTATAATATTCTTCAACTTTTCATTTGCAGCAACAAGTTCTGCCGCAATTCCAGGTTCATTGGCAGAGTGTCCGGCATCTGCAACAATCTGTTTACAAGAAAAACATTAAAACTAGTGATGTGAAACATTTGATAATTGACAGAAAGCAACTTATAAAATACAGGACTCCATTGCTTGCCTTTAACTCGGCCTCTGGCCAAGCTTTATGAAGATCCCATGCTGACATCATGGGGCAGCAACAATCATATCTTCCCTGCAAAACAATTTTACGACAATGATTTTTGTCATTTATATTATTTCTGCTATCTCTTGAAACATGTACATGAACATCAATGTTGCTTCAGAAAATTTGAGTCAGAAATAACTAAATAGGTGCTCTGGGAGGTACTGAGATAATAAGAGTTGCATTCTTAAACATAATCTTCACTTATTTATTGATTTACTGTTGTACAAAAGCGAAGTAGCACATTATAGATTTCTGCCAAATAGTCACAAAAGGGTAGATTCTTGCATCCAATACTTGAAAACAATAGTTTATATCATATTAATTGTTACACATTACATTGTGCGTGTGTGTGTGTGTGTGTTTGGGGGGGGGGGATTAGTAGTAAAACGATAAAAGAAAAATTAGCAGTTACTAAATATCTCTTACATTTACAAGTAAGGATTAAGAAACTAATCATTTTGTTATATTTGTAAGCCCGCGCGCTACTATTAAACTATAGAATAGCCTGACATGGATCTTAGAAGCAGATCAGAGCAATCCAATTAACAACTTTTATCTGACAAAATAGACAGAAACTCAATACAAAGCACTAGCAATTCTACCTGTACGATTACAGTGTTGATATGCCTTATCTTTTCAATGTTATCTAACAGGTATGAATCTGAAGGAAGGAATCCCTTGTTTATAAAGTAGTGGTTCTCAATTCTCGCAAATGCCTGCATCTCCCAAAAAAATTAGTAAAAACGGTGGGACTGGGAGAGACCCCAAAATACATCAAAACAATNCTGTAAAAAACAACCAAAAAAAATCCGGCTGAAGCGACAAGTAACTGTAAGTACTTGTAATAATATACACCCTGTATTCGAAACATAGCGCCGGAAGTTATTTGAAAAGATGATGACTACCACATTATTGTTTATCCCCTCCTCTGACTGAGTGTTTTACATTGTCTAGTGTTAAGCAGAATAGTATTAGTAATTAGTTCGAGGCAGATTGGGAATATACACCTCTGGCTGTCTGCTGTACACTGTAAGGTTAAGGTTTGAAGTCCACTTAGGGGATCCTCAGGTTAATAAACTAATAAGCATCAACACATATTTACATAGAAAAGGATTGATGCTATAAAATTTGATAAACATCTGAAAAATGTTTCTCCAATTTTGAAAGATCCCGACGTAAATACATCTACAACTTTTTAATGTACTCGCACATACTAGAGTCATAGAAACCAAACCACTTTTTTTCTTGGGTAGTTAAACACACTCACACAACCACCTTGCAAAAGATACCAGCAATCAGAATAATATTCAAGACTCCCACCTTTACTTTAACGAGAACAACAATGCTCTCAAGGTCTCTATACAATCAGGATGGTAGCAGGTAAAAAAAAAGGATTCACAACCCAATAATTGCATATCTAAATACAATGAGATAAAACATTGTATGAGCAATTTAATCAGACAAATACACAAACATTTTATAGTAATAAACAAAGCATACAGCTCTGTCAAAGTAACTCACCAATGAGAAATCATCATTTTCCCCTCTCTTTATGGTCTCTTCATTGGGGATAAGATGAGCAGTCTTCATTTCCCACATGGTCCATGCCCTAGCAGCTTCATACTGAGTAACAAAATATATGAAACTAAGATATATAATCATATAACATAATAGTAATACGAGACATTTTGACAAACCACGATGGTGTGCAATATCTGGGTGGTATTATTTTTACATCTCAAACTGTAAGTCCAAGATAGAAACAAGTAACTAATTATTCATATCTCATTTCTGTTTCATGAACCCAACTTCACTAGTACATCTTGCTCATAATCGAACAAAAGGCCTCAACCACATTGAAACAAGCATATTTTTGTAAAGAGCACTAGTATTCAAATTTTAAATACACCTAGGTTTCCAGTTCAATAATATTACATTTAGAATTAATATTAATTGGACGTGCAAGCAAAACATGTTTAATCCTGATCAGTTCTGAGGAAACAACAAACACTTGAAGAGTTCAAAATTTTCTCAAACACGCTATCAGGGTCCACAAAAAGAGCTCATATACTCGCTCGTGAACAACATTCACACACATGTCCATGGTATGCCTATGTGCAATTACAGGAGAACCTCGATAAATGAATACACTTGGGACCAAAAATATATATTCATTTAGCGAGATTATTTATTTATCGATAAATGAATATAATATTTATTTATTGATAAATGAATATTAATTCATTTATATAATAAATTTTTGACTTTTTTCTTTATTATATATTTTTATACTCCCTCCATCTCAAAATAATTGTCCTACTTTGACTTTTTTTAGTCAAATTAACCAATTTTTGACCGAATATTACACAGAATATATAACTATGAAAAAATTAAAAATTATATCATTAGAAAATATATCTAATAAACTTTAAAATGTATTTTTCAGTTTTTGAAAAATGTAAAAGAATAATTTTTAATTTACGGTCAAAATTGGGTCAATTTGACCACACAAATATCAAAGAAGACACTTATTGTGAGATATGGGGAATATATATTATGTTCAAATGTACCTAGAACTCACCGTGGTTTTAACTTATATGTATATTTTATTCTTTTTTTTTAAATTCTAGATTAGTTGTACCATACATACGTGCATGGAATAGATAAAGTGCACAATACCCTATATTACACAAAATTAAGGATAAGATGCATTTTGGTGGAGGTAAGGAACAATCAAATTTAGAGGCATTTTTCGAAAATATATGACTTACTAATATGTTTAAAAATTATTATTAGATTAAATGTATTCATATATTATATAAATAAAATATATTATTTGAAATATAGTGATTATTCATTTATATTTGCATAGGGCCTATAATGACTACATTTTTATTTATTCGTTTATGCATTTAGCGAGTTTATTCATTAAGCCCATTTGCTCAAATTGGGATCGAAGAAATTTCTTCATTTGTCGAGGTTATTCGTTTATCGAACATTCATTTATCGAGGTTCTACTGTAGTTTCCTCGAGCAATGTGTTCAACAGACAATGAAACTAAAAAACATAAGAAAACACTTACTTGTGTTTCAAGGTTTTCCGAGTTTAGTCGCTTGTGATAAGCAGTGATAAAGCATTCCCTTTCATTTTCAGGAATAAGATCTCTAAATTGTTCCCAAGCTGAGTAAATAATAAATCATTCGCGTTTCAGATAAACTAGATATGATATATTGATAAATGATGATAGTAACACAAAAGACAAATTAAAGGTCCAGTCAACAAGCCAATGCATCATAAAAGAAAGAGACTTATAAACTTTAAATATCCACATGTACAATAAATAGAATTAAATTAAAAATAGGTTTTCTACACCCTAAAACTTACTGAAGATTTCAGTGGAATTTGACACATACCATCAGGGAATATAGAAGCGGCGCCGCCCTCATAAAACCAATCAAGCTCTTTTTTACGTAACAAAAAGATACCCCGAAGTACGATTCCAGTGACCTATAACAAAATCAGCCAAAGACGGTTATAGATTTATCTACCATATATTCAAAATTGCNGACCTATAACAAAATCAGCCAAAGACGGTTATAGTTTTATCTACCATATATTCGAAATTGCGTATCTTCTCTATCCTCTCCTACACAGAAATTTAAACAACAGAAAAATCATCACGTTATCCACCTTGTCAGGGTGCGATTGGCTATAAGCAAGAGAAAGCGTACTTCCCCATGAGCCACCAAATACCTGAAGATAAGAGTTGATGAATACATAACACAAGCAATATCCAAAAGACTACTGGAACAGAAAAGAGTTAACCTGCCACTCGGGAATTTTTAAATGCTCCCTTAGTTTTTCAATGTCTTCAATGAGGTCCCACGTGGTGTTCTCCACCAAGCAAGCGTGTGGTGTACTCTTACCAGCACCTCTCTAAAGAAGAGAAAGTGTTGGTCAAAATCATTTCATTGACACATAATCAAATGTTTGGCACTGAAGCAAATGCTAACCTGATCAAATAGAATGATTCGGTAAAATTCAGGATCGAAGAATTTCCTATTAGTTGGTGAAGTTCCGCCTCCTGGTCCTCCATGCAGAAAAACAACCGGCTACAAGGTTAAAAGTACATTTTCAGGATATGGGAGAGTTGAAGTAACCATATTATTTACGAGATGATGGTTTCAAGAACACAAACAGATATATAGACATGAAAAATTGTGCACGCAACACAACGAATGTTAGGGATTTGAATATCAAGTGTCTGCTTACGGCATAGTGCAAAGAAACTTTTGTTAGGATTGCTGTTTTCAACTTTTTTGAACAAAGAAATTACATGTTACGCAGGTTTGGTACTGAATGACAATGAACAAGTGTTTTCTAAAAATGCAGTGCAATGAGTAAGCCGCTAGGCATAGGAAAAACGAAAATTGATCCTTAAGGTGAAACATTATTGTTAATAAGCAAAAATATTAAATATCTAGCGTTAACTAATTTGTCAAGACACAAACATCTACTGTTAATTATTAAAGTGAAATATAAATTGGCATATTACAGAAAAATAACAAACAAAACAGGCTCGATATATGACNCCCTACACTCAATATATAGAGAAAAAGGTCTGGTTTTACAATTGGAATCTGTTAAGAAATTATTAACCGAGGATAGTAAACCTTTCCCATTTCCCATGACAAATCATGGATTGGAACACTCAGAATTCAAAAAAACAAGAAATCATAAATTCTTTGGAAATGTGAATTAAAATATGAATAAATATGTTGGATCGTCATAATCCTCAACCAAAGATAAGGCTTGTCCTCTGTCAACTGATCAAACTTTAAGGTATCGTTACAAGTCATAAGTGAAATACAAAATAATTGTAAAAATGTGAACTAAATCATGAATGAATTTGTTGGGTCATCGAGATTATCAAAGAAAAGGCATAATCTTTAACAAAGATATGATTTTTACTCCATCAAATCAGCCAATTAGGGCATTCATATAGAGTCCTGATAAAACTACACAATTTCTGTACAAGTCCTATGTGAAACAATTCAATTACTACAAAATTGGCATTAGTGAACATAGAAATAACTCATGAATTAATCTGTTGGGCCATCAAGATTCTCAATGAAGCATCAGAATCTTCATCAAAGATTGAATCTTTACTCAAAATCAAATTATCAAATTAAATAAAAGGTGAAAAGGAGCATAAAATTCAGAGAGATGGGTTACCTGTGGAGATGAAATGGTTGTGAGAGAGTGAAGGGAACGGTGGGATTGATGAGAGGGGGGTGATGAGAGCAGTACTAGTACTAGTAGTAGGATATATAGAGTGAGAGTTAACAAATGTCTTGGGAAGATAACCGAAACTCATGAGTAATGACTGTATAGGTATAGAGTGAGAGTGTACATGTTACGGATCTATAAATTCACGATCTCATTACATTCTTGTATAAATTCAATTCACGGTTACAAATCAATTATAAAATTAAATTTATTTTTAGTTATATTATTTATTTTAATTAATTTATTATTATTTATTATTAAAATTTTAATTTTTAACGCATCTATATATTTTTATTAAAATATTTATTGATCGATATAAATTCTATATCAAGTTTATAAATATTAAATTAATATTTAAAACATAATTAATAAGTCACGCATATATTATGCAACTATATTTATGCATTATTATATATTTTGATTTTGATTTTTTGACTAAATTATTTTTTAAAAAATTTAATGTATATATTTTAAAAAGTTCTATTTTATTAATTTTTTAATTTTTTTACTCAAATTTACTAAATTTTTGTATATACAAGCTAATATCATATTCCTAAATATAATTTTCTAAACTCATTTATTTAATTGTACTTATCATAATTGATTGCTTATTAGATTTTGTCTAGTTACATATTACGACCCTTCATGAATATTTTTTTNTAAATATAATTTTCTAAACTCATTTATTTAATTGTACTTATCATAATTGATTGCTTATTAGATTTTGTCTAGTTACATATTACGACCCTTCATGAATATTTTTTTTCTTGTACCCACAAACTCTTGTATCAAAAATAACATTTTTTTCTCACACCTGCAACATATGACTACGATTATATATCATGAGAGTGTTCGTTCAATATTCAATAATGATATAAATTCTTTCTTTTTTTAACTAAAATTTTAAAATAATGGTACATATATAATTATACAAAATACAAGGGTCTGAACAACCGGGTGGAACGGATGAATAACGAATTTAAACATTTATTATAAATCCATTTTTATATAAAAATATATATTTAATACAATTATCATGTAAAATTCAAATATATATTTTTTATATTTTAAAGGAATGTTCAGAAACTACTTAAGAATCAGAGTAGCTGTAGATATCTGTCGCCCATTGAAGAGTCAAATGCGCATCAAGAAACCAGAGGGGGAATGGCTGTGGATCAAGTTTAAGTATGAACGTCTTCCATCCTTTTGTTTTTACTGTGGTAAGATAGGCCATACAGAGAAGTTCTGTGAAGACTTGTTTGATAACCCTCAAGGACAGGAAATGCGAAAGTATGATAGCTCTTTTCGTGCACCATTAAGGAATCAAGGTCCAAGCAAAGAAAACCAATGGTTACGGGGAGCAGATGGGGCAGCTTTAGCTCCGGTAAAATCGCACGAGAAGGAAAGGAATGAAGGAAAAATGGAGGTACACAGAAAGGATAATAGCGGTAATTATGCAAAGGATGATTGTAATCCCAGGAAATCAGGAGAAACAGAACTGTCGGGCAAGAATAGTGGAGGAGATCAGGTACAGATGGTTACAGTTGGGGAGCCAAAAAAGTTGGAACTTTTGAATGACATGCAGGATAAAGATTTTGTTGAGATAGAGACAGATGGACTAGATACAAATGGGCTTACTATCATGATTCCAAAAAGGCGTAGACTTGAGGAGCCCAATGAAGATGGGCCGGTCGAAAAACATAACACAGGGGACACAGACATGACAGAAGAAGGTAATTTAACTGTTTCAGATCCAAAAAACTTGATTATGGCGGGCACTGCGATGCAGTCCCGCCCATCATTATGAATACTTTAAGTTGGAACTGCCGAGGGGTGGGCCTCCCTTGGAATATTCAGTTCCTTTCGGATGTAGTTCGTCAAGAAAAGCCCATGGTTATATTCTTGTGTGAAACGATAGCTAAGAAGTCAAAAATGGAATGGGTGCAACTGAAGTTAGGGTATCAAGGTATGTTTGTGGTCGAGCCTATAGGTAGGAGTGGGGGACTAGCTTTACTCTGGAAAGAAAGCGAGCAGGTTGAACTGTTGGGGTTCTCTCAGAATCATATTGATGCGAAAGTTAACATGGAAAATGGTGAGTCGTGGGGGTTAACTGGACTGTACGGAGAACCTAACAGAGCTTTAAGGAGACGAACTTGGGACTTAATTCGCAACCTAGCCAGGGACTCAAATCTACCTTGGTGTGTTATAGGAGATGTAAATAATGTGGTGGATGTAAGTGACAAGGTGGGGGGTTCTCATTACCCAAGAAATTTAATAGAGGGGTTCAATGAAGCAATACAG
Organism: Oenanthe javanica; assembly: GCA_008931105.1. Taxonomy (NCBI): domain Eukaryota; kingdom Viridiplantae; phylum Streptophyta; class Magnoliopsida; order Apiales; family Apiaceae; genus Oenanthe; species Oenanthe javanica. The sequence continues at coordinate 19,463 of QRFB01011863.1, forward strand.
GATGCAGGTCTCATCGACATGGACTTAGTGGGCCATCAGTTTACATGGGAAAGAAGGAGGGACACTGATAATATGATGGAGGTTCGTTTAGATAGGGCCATGACAAATTCGGAATGATTAAACATGTTCCCTATGGCAAAACTATATAACCTTGAAGGTTCTTCTAGTGATCATAGTCCTATTTTGTTAATTCCGCAGATTAGCCCGAGTCTAAATACTCAGGTCCGGTTTAAATTTGAGAATGCATGGATGACTGAGCAGATGTGTGAAGTAATTTTTAGAGATGGCTGGACAAGTGAAAAGGAGAGTAATATTTTGCAGAAAATTAAAATGTGAAGCCAGAATTTAGCAATATGGGGAAAGGAAATAACTGGAAATTTTAGTGGAAAGATTAAGGCGTGCAAGGCAAAAATGAAACAGTTTAGAGGGGGGAGGGATGATGTGTCCAAGAAAAGATACAAAGAAGCCAAAACAGAGCTTACAAAAATTTTACATCAAAGAGAAATATTTTGGAGGCAGAGATCTAAGCAATTCTGGTTGCAAGCAGGAGACCGTAATAGCAAATATTTTCATAATTTTGCTTCCAACAGGAGGAGAAATAATCAAATTAATAAGCTTCAAAATGAAGATGGTCAATGGCTGGAATGGGAGAATGGGCTTGCGGAGTTGATATCTGAACACTTTTCAAATCTGTTTACAGCCACAGGGGTGGATTGGAAGGAGGTAATAAGCTATATTCCCACTATTGTTACAAGATCTCAAAATGACATGCTACTACAGTCGGTTACGGTAGAGGAGGTAAAACAGGCTCTCTTTCAAATGAATCCGGATAAGGCACCTGGCCCTGATGGGATGACGCCGGGATTCTAGCAGAAATATTGGCAGATTGTGGGTCGAGATATAGTGACTCTGGTGAGCAATTTTTTTAACAGTGGTATGATTTTTGAGGAGTTGAATAGAACAAATATTGTTCTGATTCCTAATAAAAAATGCCCAGTAGTGGTTGGTGATTTAAGACCAATCTCGTTGTGTAACGTCTTAGTAAAAATTGTGACCAAGGTGATTGCGAATAGGCTCAAAGGGGTGCTTGATCAGGTAATTTCAAAAAATCAGAGTGCGTTTATGTCTGGCCGTTTAATTTCGGATAATGTGATGATTGCATATGAAGTGATGCACATGTTAAAAAGGAAACGAAGGGGGAGAGATGCTTATATGGCCTTAAAACTGGATATGAGCAAGGCTTATGACCGGATTGAATGGAGCTATCTTAGGGCTATTCTCATCAAGATGGGGTTTGATGAATGGTGGGTTCATTTGATATTACAATATGTCACAACAGTCTCATACAATATAGTTCATGCTCGAAGAAAAATTGGACCGATTTTGCCAAGTCGAGGGCTACGCCAAGGAGACCCACTTTCTCCTTACTTATTCATTCTCTGTGCAGAAGGGCTTTCACCAATGCTTCATCAATTTGAAAATAGGAAACTGATTGGGGGGGTTAAGGTGTGCAAGCAGGCTCCTAGTATTACACATATGTTGTTTGCTGATGATTCATATTTATACTATAAGGCTGGCGAAAGTGAAGCTCAGAGAATGATGGACATACTTGCAAAATTTGAGATGGCTTCAGGACAAAAAGTCAATAGATCAAAATCATCAATTTTCTTTAGTACGAACACAGATATGGAAAGAAGACAACAGGTCTGTGACATGCTTCAAATGGAGGAAGCGGGAGAAAATTGTAAGTATTTGGGACTGCCAAACATGATGCAGCGAAGTAAGGTAACGACTTTAGGTTTTCTGAAGGACCAAGTGAGAAGGAAAGCTTTAAGCTGGGATGGGAAAGTTATTTCGAAGGGAGGGAAAGAAGTTCTAGTGAAGGCAATAATACAATCACTACCAACATATGCGATGAGTGTATTTTTGTTGCCTCTAGAAACTACAAAGGACTTTGAAAGAAGTATTTCAAGATTTTGGTGGAACACGAAGAAAAGTGACAGTAAGAGTATCCATTGGATGAGTTGGGAACGTTTAAGTAGACATAAATCATGTTGGGGAATGGGATTCAGAGATTTTAGAGACTTCAACATAGCTATGCTTGGGAAGCAGGGATGGCGATCCATTACAAACCCAAACAGTCTGGTAAGCAAAGTATATAAGACGCGGTATTTTCGGGATTGTAGTTTTTTAGAAGCAGATATCGGAAAAAATCCTAGTTTCATTTGGCGTAGCATCTGGGAAGCAAAACATGTGATCTCTGCTGGAATGAGATGGAAAGTTGGATCAGGCAATTCAGTGAATATTATCGGGCAACCATGGTTACTCGATGATAGTAATCCATTTATAACTTCAAATGCTCATGGGCTGGAAAATAGAAAAGTTAGTGCTCTAATGGCCATGGATTACAGAGGTTGGGATGAGGAAGTTCTAACGGACATGTTCAATATTCGTGACCAACAGTGTATTAGACGCATCCATTTGAGTGTTAATAACAATGAGGATGTAGTGTATTGGGGCAAAGAGACATCGGGTCAATACACAGTTCGTAGTGCATACAGACTGCTGCAGGAGCAAAAGAATATGTGGAGACAGGAGGATTAAACCAGCACATGGCGGAAGACTTGGAGGATCAAAGCCCCGCCAAAGGTTCTAAATTTCGTATGGAGAGCCTTTTCAAATTGTCTGCCTATGATGGTAATGTTAAGGCAAAAAAAAATGTATCTGTAACTCTTTGTGTCAGATGTGTAGATTGGGAGAGGAAACAGTAGAGCATATATTGTGTAAATGTGTTTTTGCAAACCAATGCTGGCAGTGAATTATACCCCAGGTACAGTGTAATGATGACAATTCTATCTTTCAATGGTGGGAAAATGTTCTGGAAGTGTGTGACAATGAGAGAAGAGCAGAAGTTACGACAATCTGTTGGTCGCTGTGGAGAGCTAGAAATGATCTTATTTAGAACAAGAAATTTACTCAGTTGAATGTTGTAATTGCGAATGCCAAGCAATATCTTCTACAATGGAGAATAGTCCAGAAGAATACAGCACAACCTCGTTATCCTTACTTTGCTGAGGGAGATGGGTTGGAAATTTGGGTAGCACCACAGGTTGATTATATGAAGATTTCGGTGGACGCAGCAACTTTTTCTGAGTATAATGCATATGGATTGGGGATGTTAGCGAAGGACGACAAAGGAGAGCTTATTCAAGCAAAATCGAAGTGCAGGTTTGGCAAGGTATCAGGTTTTATGGCTGAAGCTCTGGCAATAAAAGAGGCACTTAGTTGGATTATGGACAGAGGATGGAGCAAGGTTGTGGTGGAATCAGACTGTCTCACAGTCATTCAAGCAATCAGGAGTAAGGTGTCAATGAGGTCACCTTACGGACATGTTATCCACAGCTGTCAAAACATGTTGGAAGAATTAAACATAGTGTCACTGTTTTTGGTTAAACGATCTGCTAATATGGCAGCACATGAGTTAGCTCGCATGTCATATTCTTTCCCATATCGAGTTTTCGATAGGATGTCTGTTCCTATTGAAGTCAAGAATATACTGAGAAGTGATTTATTGCTTTAAATAAAATAAATTGTTCGTTAAAAAAAACTTATTTTTAGTTATATTATTTATTTTAATTATTTTATTATTATTTATTATTAAAATTTTAATTTTTAACGCATTTATATATTTTTATTAAAATATTTATTGATCGATATAAATTCTATATCAAATTTATAAATATTAAATTAATATTTAAAACATAATTAATAAGTCACGCATATATTATGCAACTATATTTATGCATTATTATATATTTTGATTTTGATTTTTTGACTAAATTATTTTTTTAACAATTTAATGTATATATTTTAAAAAGTTCTATTTTATTAATTTTTTAATTTTTTACTCAAATTTACTAAATTTTTGTATATACAAGCTAATATCATATTCCTAAATATAATTTTCTAAACTCATTTATTTAATTGTACTTATCATAATTGATTGCTTATTAGATTTTGTCTAGTTATATATTACGACCCTTCATGAATATTTTTTTCTTGTACCCACAAACTCTTTTATCAAAAATAACATTTTTTTCTCACACCTGCAACTTATGACTATGATTATATATCATGAGAGTACTCGTTCAATATTCAATAATGATATAAATTCTTTCTTTTTTTAACCAAAATTTTAAAATAATGGTACATATATAATTATACAAAATACAAGGGTCTGAACAACCGGGTGGAACGGATGAATAAGGAATTTAAACATTTATTATAAATCCATTTTTATATAAAAATATATATTTAATACAATTATCATGTAAAATTCAAATATATATTTTTTATAAATATAATCACATTCAAGTAAATTCATATTTTTTAACTATTAATTTAATCAATATATATGTACACCGTAATAGTTTATTTTCAATATATATCATGTAAAATTCAAATATTTTCACTACTTACGATTTGACTAATAAATTTTAATATTTTATATTTTACATAATATTTATTCTTTTATTTTAATTTTTTTTATCTATTTCTAAAATAAATATACATTGAAATCATATCATTTTATATAGTATTATTATTTTAGTGTTAATATCACAACTATAGCTTAATTCCATATTTTATTCAAATATTTAACATATTTAAAATCTAAATTTGTTATAATTTTTTTAAAAATTTATTTAATTTATACTAATAAAAAAAATTGAACTCAACTATACAAATTTCATTTCTCATATTTAAAAAAAATATTAAAAAATAATTTATATATGATATATTTATAATATGAAAAATTAATATATGATAAACAAACTGATGGTTTGTGTATTAAGATTTTTTTTAAAAACACAAAAATTCAAGTACATCAAATAGTTGTAACAATGATTATTTAACATGAAATTATTGGTTCGATACCCAATGATAACATGATTTTATCTTTATTTTAACAAAAAAATTTAAATTGTGATATACGTAATTATGCAAAATATAAGGATATAACCGTTATTTCACAATCAATAAAAAGACATATTTTGCCCTTATATTGAGTTTTAATATATAGTAATAGATTTACTCATCCGTCCCTAATCACTTGTCTTTTTAAAAGATTTATTGCATATTAATAAATTTTAAATATTATTCTTACTTTCCATTTATATTCACAATTAATTCATTAAGTTTATAAGTATAGTGAAAAAGTCAGCATTAAAAATCACAAATAAATGAGGGTATTAGTGGAAAAATAATCATATTTTTGTATTAATTAAAAAAATGAACAAGTAAAATAGGACAAATTGTTTTCTAAAAAAATAATTAATTAGGGACGAAGGGAGTGGTTATTATTGTAAAATGACTCATTTTAATTATCATTTAAAATTTTGACTCGACTCGGTTACGGGAGACAAATCTTTTAGGACCTTTTTATAGTGTTCTTACTAACAATAATATTAGAGTATAAAGTTCCTAGAGTTATTTTTAGATAATTTACCTAAAATTACTAATATTTTGAGTATAAAATTTGAGTATAAAAAATGGATAACATTTTTGTAATTATAGAATCTGTTCACTTATATTTATAAAAATAATCTTGATATTGTATTATACTCCCTCCGTTTCAAAATATTTGTCAACTTTTGACTTTTTCAAAGTGAAATTGACCGAATTTTGATCGAAATTTACATAAATTATATAATTGAGAAAAAATGTAAAAGTTATATAATCCTTTTTAAAATATATTTTTCAATTTTTCAAAATTGTAAAAAATAAATTTATAATATGTTGTCAAAATTCGGTCAATTTGACTTTGAAAAAGTCAAAAGTGGACAGATATTTTAAAACAGAAGAAGTAATAAATGTTAACTTTAGATAGTTACTGAATGTAATTTTATGATCATTAAACCAATAATATTATTAGAGGTCGTTTGGTTTGATTAGAGGTCGTTTGGTTTGGCAATTCTGATTATGAGTTTTGTTTATTCCAAACTAATACACGTTATTTGGTTGAATTTTTTTAATTTTTAAATTGATATCTCAAACTCATAAGTTATGTGTTTATAATACCTTGGAGAGGAGGGTATGAGCTGGGGATACGAGGAATTAAATCAAAAAATTATTACTTTTATCTTTTTTTAAATAAAATTATTGGTTAATTTTTAAAATAAAAAATTTATAATGAAATTGTTTAATATTTAATAAATAATAGTGATTTACTTTTTATATTAACTGTATATATTTTTTATTTATTAAAAATATATATTAAATTAACAAATTCATTTCTCCATGTAACCTAACACCTTCGTGATTCCAACTCGATATCTCTGCATGAACCAAACCAAACGACCCCTTAGTTTTTTCTCAAAAATAGTTAAAAAGTTATTTAATAAAATTAAAAAATTATTGTTTTGAAAAATATTTTTATCCCGGAACTGATATTTGAAAAAATATGTTTCCCATATTTTTGAATAAAGCGTTTTTCAGTTCTTTCAAAAAGTAACTACAAGTCTCACTGTCAGATCTCCACCAAAAAAATAAATTTTTTATATTATATCAAAACATGCACATTATAAAAAAAAAATCTAAGTAGTTATTTGATTTTTTTAATAATATATTTTCTTACAACAAATCTGTTTTAAACAATAATACCAAACAAATCCTAAATTACTTGAATTTACATAAATAACATTTAGTGTTAGTTTTATAAACAACTCAATAGAAATAAAAACTTTAATTTTAATTTTATTTTCACTTTAAAGTAGAGGAATGTGTAAAATAAAAAGAATTTATCATCTTTCAAGTACTGCAAAAAGGTAAATGTGAAAAAAAAATATTAGTGTTTGGACTTCATGTAAAATAGAACTTGCAATAAATTCTGACTGTTGAAAGTGGCGAAAGTAAAAGTTTATTAAGGCCAAAATCTAGATTGAATTGAAAAAAAAATAGTGAATATATTTATTTTAAATCTCATTTTATTTTAAAAAATTAGTGTAAATTTTATTTTGAGATTTAGCTAACTAACCCTGTGTTGTTAACTAATTTTTTATTATTAAAAGTCTCAGCCTTTGATCATTGTAAATTATAATTCAACCACTAATCATTGAATTGAAACATAATATGAGGAAAAGATCGGTGAAGGTGAAAATGTTAACTAGCATAACATTTCAATAGTAAAGTTTAGAGTAAAGTACATTTTGTGTATTCGTATTTTAGTCAAGGCATCGCTTGCAATATTGTAATTCAAAATCGAGCACTTGAAATATCAATATTTATATTTCATTACAGTTTGTTATCTTCCGTTAATTTGAATTAACTCTGTTAATAATTCAGAGAGTACAATCCACTTTGTGTACTCACACTTTAATAAAAAAACAACATTTGCAATATTTTAGTTCAAAATCTGCAGTAAAGTGTGAGTACATAAAATGCACATTAAGTAAAATGTGAGTACACAAAATGTATTTTACTTTCTAAATAATTAACGGAGTTAATTCAAATTAACGGAATATAACAAAGTGTAATGAAATATAAATATTGATATTTTAAGTGCTCGATTTTAAATTATAGTATTACGTGTGGTGTTTTAAGTAAAGTACGAGTACACAAAATGCATTTTACTCTAAAATTTAGAGTAAAATGCATATTGTGTGGCTAAACTATCATAATTGTGCAAAATGTGTGGCTGAACTACATAAATTAACAATGAAGGGGCTGAACTTTCCAAAACNTTAACAATGAAGGGGCTGAACTTTCCAAAACAATACCAAATGTGTGCTTAATCGTTAACTTTTAACGCCGTTTGTAAATAAATGAAACAGAGAAGGGTAATTTGGTATATTCACA
>QRFB01011864.1:0-27316 GCA_008931105.1 Oenanthe javanica
CTCATGTTCCCTTTTGGCCTACAAACTCTACAACTAGATACAAATCACTACTTACATTCATACGGATCACAAGTTTGTAGTTTGTATTCGAAGGAACACCAATATGTATGCAATAATACCAATATAATTCACTCATCTGCATGAAAGCATGCTGTCTCCAACCCACAAAGAAAATTCAATTTGAGGTTGCTTCTACCATGATTGTGAATTTACATATTCATATATACTTCACAATTCTTCAAGGGGTGTTTAGTATAAACATGTCCATCAAACCAAGAACATAAAACAATCAACACTTAATCAATATTACTAATGTGGTGCATCAAAAATAAAAACTTTACGAAGGATCACTTACAAATCACAATATAATATCACATGAAGATCATACAAAAATCAGTCATGATATAAATCAAGAAAAGTTGACAAAGAATTTCAATAAATTCATTAATAAATCATGAATAAACACATGCAATACATGCAGAGAGAGAGAGAGAGNTATGTGGCAAGAAGAGCAAAGTCTAAGCTTTATATAGCAAGAAAATGATTAATAAAATTAATTTGTACTTACATTAGTATCATTTGTTTTAACACCGGTCTAGTGCACCTGCTTTGAATAGATAAATAAATGGGTTCCTGTTTGGTCCCTGTAACTCTTAATTTTCTATTTCAAAAACTAAAAAATTATATATAAATTAATTAGATTATGTTCATGTGTAATTTTTTTCTTTTGAAATTTTGTTAGTATCCATAATCTCATTATACACTTGGTACTTATTTAACAAAGATTCTTTTAACATTTTCGATTAATATTCAACATCTACATAAAAATTAATTGAGATTATGTGAATTTTTTTATTTCAAATTTAGCAGTTTTTTGCTAAATCAACCCACAATCTATTTTATATTTGTATAGCAATGTGGTCACTGGTCACTATACTGTCATGATTTTGTGCCATTATTCTCTTCTATTATACTACCTCCGTCCCACCCAATTTTTAACGTTTCGGAGATAAGATCCGGCACGCATATAAAGTATAGTTCCATAACTTTTTTTTAAAAAAAAAAATTCTGAATAAAAATTTAATGTTTAAATTTTTATTCAGAAAAAAAAATTAAAAATAAGTTATGGAACTATACATGCACCTTAAAATGTGTGTCGGACCTTCTCTCCGAAACGTTAACAATTGGGTGGGACGGAGGGAGTATTACACTTTGAAAGATTATTGAACAATTAATTCCGTGAAGAAACGATGAAATTATTGGGCAGAGTATTTCACGGAATATATCATTAACGTTTTCTCTCGGCATATGACTTGCAATAACTACTGTACTGTATTTCAGAACGCTTCGAGGACAGAGATTAATTGGTGAGGGGAGGAAAGTTTGTTTGCTTTTCTAGAAGCAAGATGCGGTGATTAAGATCAAAGAAAAAGATGCATCTCTTTTACAAAAGAATACAGTAGATTCGAATTTCAAATTTCGAGTCATGTTCATCCCATACAATTTCTACTTCAAGAAAATAGGAGTTCAAATGCAAAACCAAAATTTGTAGTTATATATATCCATTTAATCGCAAATTAGATAGCGGGTGGTGTCTAATTACCATCTCTGTGATGCACGATACAATAGATCATACAGGCATTTCGACGCCGATAACCACCCCAAAGATTTGTTTTAGCAACCCGATCCGCCTATAATACCAATCAAAAAGAATAATTCAAGCATAGCACATTGTATTATATACTCACTAGTCTAGAAGACAGCAACACGGTCCCCAGTCCACAGGAGTAAAGATATTAGATATGCTACCTATCTACCCCTTCAGAACAATTCTATTTCAATTACAAAGAACAAATTACTGCAAAATGTATTTATAGCAGCAGCAGCAATAATAAATGTCAAGCAAGCAATTCCTTTGATATTTAATGAGCACCAGAAGAAAACATGATCATCTGTAAAACATAGATTTCCCAGAAGGCAGCATAAATTTTGCTTTTCTCAAGATAAAAGAATACTACTAGTGCACAGTCTGATGGCTGATGCTCACATTTACATTGGTAGAAGTTTCCAAAACCTCAATGCTAATTTCAAGCCCGGAAATACATCCATCGATGCAGAATTATAAGAAAACATATTTTTAAAATTAACAAGTTCATTTTGTAGAACTGCAAAACTTAAATCGGACAGGGTAATTCTTGATTCATACTGCAAAACTAAAATTGGACAGAAATTTAGTATTTCTTGATTCATGCAATATATATACAGAGGGGGGGGGGGGATAAAATACAAACTTTGTTTAGTTGTTAGTATTTTGAAAGATTAATGTATGCCAATGCCACTTAAATTTCAGAATTTCATGAAAGATGGAAATCTTTTTCTGGAACTAAGGGAATAATTGTTTATTTTGACTTGTATCTAACAGTTTCTTCAACACGAGTGAATGCATCTGTGAGCACATCAATGGTCCAGTCCTTCAAGTCGTCCTGCATTACAGCAAGTAAGGGAACCATTAAATAAGTGTCAATCTGGAAAGATTGTGAATGACCATTTATAAGTTGAAAAATGAATGTATTTTTCAACTTATAAGTAACTTATAAAGGGAAACAAACGGGGTATACGATACTAGATAGCTGATTTATTCTAAATTTTGTTATTGTGTTGTAGTACTTGTATTTGACCATCTTTGTGAAACAAAGGGAGTACAGAAAAGTCAAAATAACNAACCATTAAATAAGTGTCAACCTGGAAAGATTGTGAATGACCATTTATAAATTGAAAAATGAATGTATTTTTCAACTTATAAGTAACTTATAAAGGGAAACAAACGGGGTATACGATACTAGATAGCTGATTTATTCTAAATTTTGTTATTGTGTTGTAGTACTTGTATTTGACCATCTTTGTGAAACAAAGGGAGTACAGAAAAGTCAAAATAACTGATGTATAAAGCAAATATTGTAAATATTTTTCAATACTTGGCAAATGCTTTTTGTTATTTATGCAGCACCAACTTTCACCACTTATTGTTTCAGATGCATCAAACATTTTGCTCAAACAAGCACAGAGAGTCATTAACAAATTAAAATCCAGAAGTCATTAACTTCAATCACAATGATGTTGGCCCAATCGAGTAACTACCAGTTTACAGAGAGAAAAAATGAAATATAGCAACATATGTCATCAAATATTCAAATCAATACACCATATACACTTATTGTTGTGTTACTACAAACTTACAAGGTTCTGTGCAAGGTGANAAGAATCATTAACAAATTAAAATCCAGGAGTCATTAACTTCAATCACAATGAGGTTGGCCCAATCGAGATACTACCAGTTTACAGAAAGAAAAAATGAAATATAGCAACATATGTCATCAAATATTCAAATCAATACACCATATACACTTATTGTTGTGTTACTACAAACTTGACAAGGTTCTGTGCAAGGTGATAGGTATGCTTCAAAGTATTAGAAAGATGCATTAACCAATTTTACATATATGTACATGTGTGGTGCAAGACACCATAAAAGGTGCATACAGATGCAAAATAGTTAAATAATGAATTTACAACATCAAGCTTTTCCTTTACAGAAATAGTTTTCGGTCTACAAGTCATATCGTACAAAGTGGCAGATTCAAAACCAATCAACCAAATTTTCATGATCAGCAGAAAAACAGAAAAATTAAACTAGGACATACAAATCAACCCCAAAACTAAACTAGGACATACAATTCAACCTGAACACTTTTAAAACACGTAATAAGCTTCTTTTTTCCTATATATTTTTCATCTCAACAAAAAATATTAGTATAACCAAACACGAAATTCAAATTTTCATCTCAAATTAGTTTAACCAAATTTTTATTTTTAGTAGAACCATGCTCTAAGTTATTCTTAAATAATTATACCTATACTCTGATTTAGGACCATAAATCATATAAAAATACTCTAATACATAATCCCTTTGGAAAAAATTATCATTTTCTGTACACATTATATATTCAATATATATATACACACACACTAAAATGTCGACACAGATACTTATTAGCTTAGACCATTAGGTATTTGTTACGGTCAATACTCAATACCTTGATTTCATGAGTATATCAGCATCTTTTTCAGTGACCAGTCCTAGACTCCCGAACTTAGATACTATAGTTAACTGCCAANTGCACTACAAATACAAATGATAAACCACACAAGAAATATTATAAAACACCCAGCGTCCATTTAAGATATTAGTAATTCTTGATCATATATGTTTACCATCATCAAAAGCTTGGCAAAAAGTGCACCCCCAACTGCAGTGAGAATCATAGGCAGAGTCGCAGTGTCAAGGTAAGATTTGGATTCTGGAACTTCCACAAACAACTGATTCTTTTTTGGACATTTCTTTTTCCTTTGCTTCTCAATTAATGAAATCTTTTTCTTCAAAATGTTACTCGGTCCATCAACCGATCGGGTATGTAAATGTCTAGAGAATAACTGAATTACTTTACGGCGAGTGTCCATTGCAAAGCTTTANACTGAAACATCACAACACAACCTGAACTTTGACCAATTTTAGGAGATAGATCTTCATTTAAGCAAAGTACAAACTTAAGGTATGACAAAATATCCACTGCTATTCTTTCAGAGTGTTCAAACCCAACCATATGCNAAAAACTGGTTCAAGACACTTTTTATTCCAATAAACGGAACTACATTTACATTTTATATTAGCCCAAGTGTTTCGGACTTCGGTTTATCAAGTTTTATTAATCGGTACTTATATTAAACATTGTAGGTATATTTTTTACCTTGATTATATACAGATTTTTCCGATAAATATTGATTGATATTCGATTTGGGGATTATTCTTCACACAACAGAAAACCACAATCTGCTGCATTAAATCAAAACAACCAGAACCATAATTACAGACCCAACCCGACCCGTGTACAAGAACACTAATACATAATTCCCAAAATCAGCCCAAACGGACCCTAATACCCGACCCACATATCAGAATCCACGCTACTACAATGGTCTCAATCATTAATAGCAAGAACAAGTAGAAGAAAGGAAGAATACGCACCTGGTCGCCGGAATTGCTTGCTTTTGGCACCGGAGTTCGCTGCTACCCGCCGGAGATTCAAGTGGCCGAGCACGTGTAACGGTCTTATATTTTTTAGGCTGATTTTTTATTGGGCTAAAAGATTGTCACCGTAACAACCTGGGCCAGTTTATTAGTCCAGTTTTACAAGGCCAGTTTAGCTCATATCACTACGTGTCGACTAAACTGAGAGCATCTCCGAGCTTTACAGCTAAAATGGAAATGTTTAAATTTAAAATTTTAGCTAAGGGGTGTAGCGTATATTCCAATGGTGTTATATATAAGAGTAAATTGTAAATTGGTGGCTGAACTTTATACTCGTTTTCAAAAAAGTGGCCAGACTTTCAATTTTGCAAAATAGTGGCCAGTGGCTGGAGATGATTTTCAGCTTTTTTGGCAGGGGTAAAATGGGAAAACAATACTAGAGACCCTAAAAATTATCCAAAAAAATCCCAAATTAATATGTGTCACCCTATGATTGATTATATTCGTAATAATAATAATAATTCGCCTTCGGCCACCATTTTGTAAATTTGAAAGTCTGGCTAGATTTGTCTTTTTCCTTTCAAAAAGGTGGCTGTAGGCGATTTTCAGCTTTTTGACAGGGGTAAAATAGAAAAACAATGCTTTTTGATAGGGGTAAAATAGAAAAAAAATGCTCGAGACCTCAAAAAAATCTCCAAATTAATATGTGTCACCATATGATGACAAATTAATATATTAATATGGTGACACATATTAATCATATTAATATGTGTCACCATATTAATCGTATTAATCATAAGCTTTTTGACAGGGGTAAAATAGAAAAAAAATACTTTTTGCCCAGGGTAATATAGAAAAAAAAATGCTCGAGATCTCAAAAATTTTTCAAAAAAATCTCCAAATTAATATGTGTCACCATATGATGACAAATTAATATATTCATATGGTGACACATATTAATCGTATTAATCATATGGTCACCAAATCAATCATATGGTGACACATATTAATTTGGAGATTTTTTTGGAAAATTTTTGAGGTCTCGAGCATTTTTTTTCTATTTTACCCCTATCAAAAAACATTGTTTTTCTATTTTACCCCTGTCAAAAAACTAAAAATTTCCTCCAGCTACCTTTTTGAAAGGAAAAAGACAAATCTAGCCAAACTTTTAAATTTACAAAATGGTGGCCGAAGGCGAATTATTATTATTATTACGAATATAATCAATCATATGGTGACGCGTATTAATTTAGAAATTTTTTTGGATAATTTTTAGGGTCTCTAGCATTATTTTCCCATTTTACCCTGCCAAAAAGCTGAAAATCGCCTCCAGCCACCTTTTTGAAAGGAAAAAGGCAAATCTGGCTCCTATTTTGTAAAATTGAAAGTCTGACCACTTTTTTAAAAATGAGTGTAAAGTTCAGCTACCACTTTGCAATTTACTCTATATATAATTATCATAAGCTAAAATTATACCTAAGGATTTTACTGTTTCGACAAAAATAGCCGATCAAACATGGTTGTTTATATTTATTGCTAAGGGTTTGCATGGTTGGAGTGCTATGTTTTTTTACATATTGTCTAAATATTCACACATAGACGCCACGTAGATTAATTTAGCTAAAAAACCCTTAGCTAAAATATCTATGTGTCACCTACATAGCATCTATGTGGCATTATTTAGAAAATATCTAAAATTTGAGACACTCCAACATTTTGGTGGATATGTAAAACTTTTAGGTATAATTTTACATAACTACAATTTTAGGTATAATTTTACATAACTACAATTTCAGATAACTCCATTGGAGTATACACACTACCTATTAGCTAAAATTTTACATATATGTTATAATTAATCATTTTAACTAACAATTTTAGATATCACCCTTGGGCCATGTTTGTTTCGTGGGATTATAATCCCGGAATTAGTATCCATTCATATAATATTTCACTATTATCCCTAAGTATTATAATCTTTTAAATTGTCCAATACTATGTTTGTTCAGAATGATTAAATTTAGGATTGGATTATAATCCTTTAAATTATAATTTTATGTTTGTTTTGAGGGATAACGCATGGATTGGACTATTATCCTTTAAATTTTCTAATCTTTTGTTTGTTTGACATTAGATTATAATGAAGGGATTATAATCCTTTAAAAATGACTTTTTATAGAGGATTAAATAATACCTCCTCCAACCAAGTATTAGAGAAGATTATAATCATATCCCTTATTTCATGAAAACAAATAAGGGATTAATATTTTAAAGGATTGTAATCCTTAATCTAATCCAAAATAAGTTTTTACAAAACAAACATAGGATTAAAATTTTTAAAGGATTATAGTCTTATCCCCTATTTAATCCTTTAAAACAAACATGGCCTTGGGAGATGCTCTAACAACTATAAAAATAAATCTTAATTTTTTTAGTAATTTGATTTAAGAGCATCTCCAATGGAATATGTTTGTGTAAAAAATTCTACAGTATTATATATATTATATATAAATTACAACGCTTCAACTAACAAAAATCATTAACTATAATTATAACCAACCTCAATTAATTGGTCATATTTATTGAATCACTCCATACTTATAATTTACGAATTTAACAAATTTTAATCAAATATTATTTTAGTTAACTCCGTTGAAGATGTTTTAAATATGGTATTAAATTACTCATAAGTGAGAAGAAGGGAAAGTTGTCTTTTCTCATTTCTTTCATTTTTTATATATTTAATTCACTTATCTGGGAGATTTATTTAGAAGTTAATATAATTATATAATCGTAAAACTTCTTTTTATAAATTATAATTGTTAAGAGTATACATTCTCATGTACATGTATTTGCAAGGATTAGATCATGCTCATCCTTATGCTTTTTATGTTAAAGAATAATATAAGATTCATTTGGACACCTTTCTAACAACTTAAGGTTTTAGATGAGTTGGTTAAATGGATCTTATATTATTTTTTAACATTTTAAGGTTTTATTTTTTATTTTAAACATAAGATAATATTTTATACTATTTTATTTGTTTGTTCAATTTTTGATAATAATTATTTGTTTGTTCAATTTTTAATAATAATTAAATTTTAATTAAATTTTGTAGCATGAATAAAATTATTTGTGATAGCCAAAAATGTCATTTTTTAAAGATAAGTTAACGAATATACCAGTTTTAAAATTTTAACCAAAGATACTAGAGGGATACGCATTTGTCATACGAGTATCACTAATATGTATTTGACAAATGAGTATTATACAAAAAATATTAGAAAAAAATAAAATTTCTCATTTGCATATCACCTGTTCCCAGTAAAGTTGATACGCATTTCCAAAATGTGTGTCATGCTAGAATTATATATATATTTGAAAAATTATTTTTTTTATTTTAAAAAATATATATCATATAAAATCTTAAAATACCCAAATGAGAAATGTGTATCCCAATGATAAAAATGACCGAAAATTTAAAAATGGATATTCTTATCACTTAGTCTTTAAAATATGGTATTTTGCTGTTTTTTTCCACGGCAGGCCATAAATGATTGCTTATTTTATATTTTTGAGTCATGATTGATGGCTGATATGTACAATGAGTGGAGTTGTATTTTTGACATTTTTTTAGTTGTAATTAATTATAGATTTTAAGTTTATTAAAAATAGCGATGCATAAAAAGTCTCAACCCGAAAATCTGGCCGGCCTAATCCGAAAAATATTTGAAAAAACCCGGCCCGAAAAAACCTGATCCGGTCCAGGCAGGGTTTAAGGTCTTCAACGGGCCCTATATTTTTAAGTGAAACCCGGCCTGGCCTGTTAAAAAACCCTATATTTTTAGTTTTAATATTACATAAATCAGTATTTAATATTATAGAATTTAGTATATTTAATACTATATTTTTATTATTTAAAATTAATATTTTTAATATATATAATAAATATAATAGAATATATTTTTATTATGGATATTATATTACATAAATAATTAATTATACATAAATCAATATTTAATAATACATAAATCAATATTTAATATAATGAAAATCACTAAATTGTATTATAGAAATCAGTAATTAATATTACAGAAATCAGTATTTAATATTACAGAAATCACTAAATTTTACACGCTGTTCACAAAAATAATGGAGATCGCTGAAAAAATAAAAATCATCCAAATATAGCACATATGGTATGGAAACTGATCCTTAGGAGGTGGAGAAAAAATATAGTGAAATTAGATTTTAAAAAAAGTTCACTAATTAACGGAAAAATTAAATTTAAAATGGATGGCATTAAGTTGGTTGTGTGTGCGATGGTGCATTCAATTTGTGTGTGGGTACACTTAGAGACCACTAGCTTAAAATTGAATATATGGCTAAGATCTTATTTCTCATTTTAAGTTATTTCTCATTTAATCATTAGCCTATATATATATATAATATGAGAAAAATGTCCTTAAAGACAACTTTAGGTAACTTACCTAAATATATAAGTATTTTGAGTATAAAAGTTGAATGACATTTTGTAATAATAAAATTCACTCTCTTATATTTATGAAAATGATCTTGACGTTATAGTGTAATATGTCTTAATTTTAGATAATTACCTAAAGATGACTTTAGGACCATAAAATCTTTATTAAATTTATAATAATAATTTTTATGAAAAATTAATCGAGTCTGGATAAAGTTCGGCCCGCCCCAATTTCGGCCCGATAAAAGCCTGACGCGGCCCATCTATCGGTACTAAAAAGACTCAAATATTTTCCGTAAACCAGGCCTAACCCGGTCAAAGTCAAAGGCAAAGACAAACAGGTGACAGTAAGATTTGGAAGATACTATCTGGGATAAAAAGAATAAAAAGATTCATGAGGTAGAAGTTCAAAAGCTTATTAACACTGATGGATTTTAAAAATCCATAGATTATGTTGGATTTTTCTATATATTTTAGATGTTTTAAAATCTCACCTTAATACAAGAGATTCTACTGGATTCATGATTAACTCTGCATGTACTCTATGAATTATGTATATACTCTATGAATTATGTATATAATCTTTGGAATCTCAAATCAAATATAATCAATAAAAATCAATGGATTATTATCGTTACCTATAAATCTGGATTGAATACACCCTTCTTAGTGTTCATGCACAACATGTTTCCAATCCTGACAACGAAGAATGAAGACAATAAGTTTTACTCACAACACATTTGGTGAAGAACGTTGACAGAAGCTTTGAAAGACAGTATGTATGGACAACTCAATAAAGGTTGAAACATGATCTACGTGAGCCATAGATACTATCATGACAAGTGAAACTAAAGGTTGGCAACAAACTTCTAGCAAAAATGACAGTCTGTTCATAGTAGCAGGGTAGACGGTGAAAGAACAATGAATGATTTTGACATCTCTATCTACTATGTCAAGTCTACTACTGCAACTTGAGAGAAGACAATCAAAAATATAAAGCGTGCTCAAGGTGTCAAAGATCTCTGCAAATCTCAAAAGCACTTTATCTACAAAAGGAATGAAGCCAAAGTTGAATAGAAAAATTAAGTTTCTATTCTTAGCTTTGTCCTAGAACAAAGAAGAAGTACATCTGTAAATGAGATGTGTTTTGTAGTATAAACACACTCATATCACAAGTATTTTTCTCTAAAGAGCTTAAATTTACATTGTTTATTTTCTCTCAAGTTTTGTAACAATAGCAAATTTAATTGTTATTGTAACCAAGAAGCTGGAATTCATTTCTAGTTGAGTTGTAGCAAACAAAGTTAAATATATTAATTTTAATTTAAACACTCTATCACTTGCTTACTGTTGTTGTTTGCGATTCTTGTCATATTTAACTTTAACTTGCATATGTTGTTAGTGTGAGTTCTATAATCATTCTTTATCCAAAAAAGGTTAGAGTGTTGCATTCAACCCCCCTCTATAAGACTCATTTGACTCGTATACTTCCCTTCCAAATCCTCATCTCTACTAATATATACTAGCATGACAGCTCATGCAAAGCATGGACACCATTTAAATTCAAACAATTTAATATTTTAATTTGTAAATAAAATAATAAATAATAATTTTAGTATATAATTGAATATTATTATAACCAATTTAATTTATATATTTTCAATACATTCATAAATATATTATGTAATTGAAATAGTATATTAAAGATTGGGTAAATTAATGAAAGTGTGATTAATGAAAAAGTAAAATGTCTTTTCAATCCTAATAATCCGAATTATATCAAATATTATATGTTAGAATATAAGGGCATATTAGACATTTGATAAATAGGTGAGAAGCACCATGTTGGCCTATAATATTTAAATAGCGCTAAACTTCTCAACTCTTCTTATTCTTTTAATCTTAGTCCAACTTTTCTACTCTTTTTAACTAATTCACTTACTTTCTATTTAATCATTTTCAGTTAATTAAATATATTTATAAAATATTATTCTAACTAAAATAAATTCTCATTTGTGGATTTTACACTTTTAAATCCATACCTCAAGTTTACATTCTTTTATTCTCCTTAAAAATAAAATTGCTCATTCTAGGATCGATATTATATAAGTAAATAAATTCCACAAAAAATTCATAGTTAAACCAGAAGTAAAATCGCTATATTCAATTCCAAATAGAAACTACTTAAACATGTAAATATTCAAATTAAGTACTCATTTCTAAATTTTAAATTTTAAACTACCAAGAATATATGCATATGCAGTTAATTTAACAAGTGATACATTAAAAATTAATCTAGAAAACCAAAATGCATATATTTTAATTCATATACTTAAATTTCGTTTTTGTGTGTGCTTTGGTGATAGATATTTGACTTACCTCCTTCGTGGAATCATATTCCGCTATAATTGATCCAAACTGGTATCCTTTAAGCTCGTCAAGTTCATTAAAGTAACTTCCTACGAATTGTACAACATCTGCAATTTCAACTTTCAATAGTGGTTTTTTAGCTTTCTCATCTTGTATCCACTAATTTAATTGAGAAAGCAGGATCTTGGACGCCCAATAACAATCTCTTTAAGACAGTCCACGATGTTTCTCTTCAACGCCCAATAAAATTTATATAAATAATTTGTAATTTAATATAATTATAATTAATTTTAGGGAATTTTACAAAACTACCTAACTTTTTAAGGTTTTTTTTCAAAAATACGGTTTGAGTTGCAGATGAGGTTGCAGCGCTGGCGCCACAGGTGAAAAACGGTTGCAGATGAGGTTGCAGCGCTGGCGCCACAGGTGAAAAACGGTTGCAGATGAGGTTGCACCGTATTTTTGAAAAAAGTTTTATATGTTTGGGTATTTCTGAAAAAAGCCCTAAATTTTAATACCAGTTCACCTTTTTATTGAATTGTTTAAAATTTTATTTAACACATATTTTAACTATAAAATTATGTATGAATATTTTTATAAAATAATTTACACTTAATTAAAATAATATTTTCAATTTTTAAAAAAATAATATTATATAATACTATTTTTCAAGAATCGTGCATCTGCACGGGGACTATACTAGTTCCAATAAAAATAAATAAATAAATAAAGTCGTTACAATAAAGCACATCGTACATTTTATTATCCAGTTTTTCACAAATCAAAGTTTAACTTAACAAATTATCTGTGTATTTCTGAACATGCGTAAACTAATTCTATGCATCACGTTATATAGTGAATGTAGAATTGTTTTTTGACATGAATGTATAATTAATAGTATAAAAATTATGAAATATTATAGTTTGAAAGATTAATATATTATTATTATATTTAAAAAGTTAAAAAATAAATTGAATATTCATTAAATAATAAATTAAATTTTATTTACACCATTAGATAATATTTTTTCATTATCATGAACATATGTAAATCAAAAATAAAAATCACAAACATATTTTATTCATTTAAAATTCATAATAATATAATCAAAATTAAAAAATATTTAAAAAATATCATTGTAAAACATTTTAAAAAACTAACCTCTTGTTACCAACTTAACATAATCTTATATTAACATTAAAAAATTTACAGAGTTTTTATAATTTTTCTTCAAAAACTTTTAAAATCAAAATATTATATCTCAAATTTCATTAGCATTAAAAACACAATTATGACGGATACCAAATCTTCAAAAAAATTATCTATTTAAACTAAAATATACATCGTCTTGTTTTTTGAAACGGATCACCGGTTACTATCATAGATTCTTTGATTTTAATCAAAACACCGAAAAAATATAATAAAATCTCAATATACTTTATTCCTGACAAAATTAAAATCTAAATAGTAACATAGTTAAAATTTAAAATAAATATTTTAAGATATAGGCCTTGTTCGGCCAAACTTATTTTTCGGAAATAAACCCTTATTTTCGGAAAAAAGTAGGTATATATGTACTTTTTCTGAAAATAAGTAACTTATTTTTTATTTTGAAGATAATATTTGGTTTTAAAATTTTAAAATAAATATTTATCTTTAAAAAAAATGAAAATATGTAAAAAACTATATATATAATAAGTAACTTATTTTAAGTTTAAGAAATCTCAAACGGCCACGTAATAATAAAAATTCTAAAATTTAACCTTTTAGTCATTGAGATTAGCTCCTACCATAAAACAAATAAAAAATAACTTACCAACTTTTTTTGAAAGTTTTATCTTGAAAATCCGTACAAAAATATTTCACACAAATATTTTGTCCAATCCTTGAATTAAAAAAATACACAAAATATTAAAAAAACTCCTATACTACACATCCATCTGAATCACAAACATATTTTATTCATTTCAAATTCATAATAATATAATCAAGAATAAAAAATATATTTAAAGAATATCATTGTAAAACATTTTAAATAACTAACCTCTTACTACCAACTTACCATAATTTTATTTTAACATAAAAAACTTACAAATTTTTTATAATTTTTCTTCAAAAACTTTTAAAATCAAAATATTCTATTTCAAATTTCATCTATCTATATAATAAATGAGAAAACGAGGGCGGTTAGGTGTCGCTCCCAAATTGTCCCAATGTATTTTTCTATTTTTTTCGAATTTTTGAATTAGTAAATATTAAAAATTATAAAAAAAATCTAAGTTACTTTATATTCTCCTAAACTTTCTCCAAATTATAAATAAAAAATCTAAGTTACATTATATTCTCCTAAACTTTCTCCTCAAGTCAAGTAAATTATTATTATCCATAAGATAAGTTTCGAAATTTTAGAAAAGATATTATTATACGTAAGATAATTAGATATTTTAGAAAAGACATTAAATTGCTAAAAAATGAAACTATTTTAATTTTTCAAAAAGATAATATCTATAATAAAAAAATTAATTTTATTCTTTTACGTAAATTGAATGTGTTTCCATCTAAAAAAAATAGACCATCACTTATATAAAAAGAAAAAGGACCCTGAGTTTAAACTTAGGAAACTTTCATGAGTTACTTCAAAAAAAAGTTTTGAATAACAATATATACGATTGAATGATAAGAGTGAAAGTATGCACGACGTGGGAGATAATTAATACACAAATAGACGATCAATTTAGTCTTGACGTGATTTTAATTGATGAGAAGATTAATAAATTTTTCTTATTTATTAATTTATCACGATTATGCATTCGTACTAACTTTTTGATGCTTTAATTTATAATAGGAAAATATTATCCATGCAACGATTCAAAATCATCTACTTTTTCGATTCAAACATATTTTGGAAGAAAGGTCTTTATATAGTATTAACTATCATATGAGTTTAACTATCATATGAGTTTAAAGTGATATTTTTACGTACAACGGTCCCAAAAAGGTTGGAAGAAAGAATCATCAACATACCACTACATGGATTTGAGTTCATATGTACCGATATAACTGAAGCACGTGCTAATAACACTAATATACTGTTAGATATTTTGCTAAAATAAAATATTATAAGTCACACACACATATATAATTTTAAATTACATTTTTCAATATTTACATAATATTACTAATATTTATCTAGATGTCATGGACTGCTTTATAATACACATATATATTTTGAAATTATTATTTGATTTTGTAATATTTATAAATTTAGTACTACTGTTTTGATTTAATATAATTTTGTTATATCAAATTTTATCATATGCAGTTCAATCACCATTAATGTAACTTTGTGGGAAAAAATTGTTTAGTCGTTTGATCAAAATCTATATAAGGAAGATGGTGAACCTTATATATTGATCGTTACATCTGCACAACTTAAAAAGTTCAAGGTAATAATCATATTAGCATGTTCTTATAATTTTGTTAGGAATATATTCATTTGATGATGTACAAAATACTAGAACAAGGTCTAACATAGTTTATCTGTAACAAGTCTTTATAGTCTCTGAACTTTTATATAATCATAGTCTAGATGGTCAACATCCATTTATAGATGTCATTTGTACTTAGAAGATTTTCAGAAGAAAATGAAACCAGAGTCTGGATGCAAATCAGAGTCTAGAAGTCAATCGGGGTCTATAGACTATCAGAGTCTATAGTCCATCAGAGACTGAAAATCATCAGAGTCTGAAGTCTTTCAGAGTCTATAAAGCTGAAGCTATATTTGGAAGGTGATCAACAGAAAGGGAAAGTTTCGAAGATAAAGATATTTATATTACAGATATGCTATGGGAAGGAAAGATAATTTCAGAAGGAAACTGTCAACTAATAATTATGAATTATATTCCTATTATAATTTGATTTTCTGTTATTAGTTGATAGGAAACTCTCTATATAAAAATTCCATATAACCTAATATTATTGTCGAAGTTTTGTGAGAGTATAGAGATAAAGAGAGTTACTGTGAAAACACAGAGAAGCTGCTAGGGTTTGTGTACAGCCTATGAGAGTTTGTATTCAATATTCTTTATTATACAAATACTGATATTTTTATTCTCTGGTTTTTTATCTTTGTTAAAATAATTCAAGTTTGATTCTTCTGTAATTGATTGAAACTAAGGCGAAAAGATCACACAAGTATTCAACCCCCCCTTTTACTTCTGTAACTGGGAAAATAATTGGTATCAAAGCCTACATTTTAAAATCGATCAAAGATGTCTGGAAACAAATATGGCAATTCTAAGATTCCTATGCTTAATAGAAATGAATACACCCACTGGAAGGTTAAGATGATGCAACATTTGGAAGCTACAGACCCTGAATATCTTGACAAGATTCATGATGCACCCTATGTGCCCTCAAGGCTTGTTCCTCAAACTACTGAAGAAGGAAAAATAATTGAAGAGCACTTTGTCAACAAACCAAAGGCTGAGTGGTCAAAGGAGGGCAAGGAGAATGTTCTTAAGGAAGCAAAAGTCAAAAACATTCTCTTTAACGGTTTGAACTCTGTTATTACAAATTGTGTTATATCATGCAAAACTGCTAAGGAGATGTGGGCAAAACTTGAAGTGCATTGTGAAGGGACTAACGATATCAAGAAGAATGCAAGGTCTCTGCTAATTCAGGAGTATGAGTATTTTGAGACAAAATCTAGGGAATCTATTACTGAGATGTATGATAGGTTCACAAAACTCCTGAATGAGATAACTATACTTGGTAGGGTTTATGATTATGAAGATACAAACACCAAGTTTCTGAGAGCTCTTCCTGAAGAGTGGGACAACAAAATAACAGCCATAAGAGAAGCAAGGGATTTGGATGAAATATCTTTGGAAGAATTGTATGACAGACTCAAAATATATGATCTAGAGATGCAACAAAGAAAGAACAAGAAGTTTATGAAAGCAAAATATGTAGCTCTCTTAATGGAGTCTGAAAGATAACAACATGAAGAACCCAAAGAATCAAGAGTTAAAGAATCAAATAAGAAGGGTAAGACTGTTGTTGAATCAGAGTCTACTGAGACAGACTCTGATTCTGAAGATGAGATTGATCTGAGTCAAATGATGGCTATGTCTGCCAAGAATTTCAAAAGGATGAAATTCAACAAAAGAATTGGAAAATTCAGCAAAAGGCCATCATTCAAGAAGGAAGATGAAAACTTTTAGAAGAACAAAAGCACCATAACAGAGCTTGACAAGGCAAAAGTCAAGTGTTTCAACTGTTGAATATTGGGGCACTTTGCTAGTGAATGCAGAAAAGCAAAAAGTCAAGGCAAAGGAAATGCACTTCTCTCAACAAGAAAGGATTGGGCAGATTCAAGCTCAGAGGATGAAATAGATTATGATAATCTTGCACTGATGGCATTCTCCTCAGAAAAATCAGAGTCCCCCACTATTACATCATCTCCAAAGACTCGGGTATCAATCTTTTCTTCTGAATCCTTACTCAATTTAGACTCTGATGGTATGAAAATTGTTTAAAGTGAGATTAATAAGATAATGACAAACTATAGGTCCCTCACTAATGACAATGATAGGTTAACAGAAGAAAATTTAACCTTGACAAGTAGGAATAACCATTTAGAGTCTGAATTAGTGTTTATGGAAGAATATAAAAAGGATTATGAGAAAAGTAGGCATAACTACACTGAATTCTTAAAAGCCTATGACTTTGTAAAGAAATAACTAGAGGAAGAAAGGCTTAAGTTCAAAGTGTGGATAGACTCTGGTAGAAAAGTTCAGGAAATTCTCGACAATCAAAATGTGTGTCAAACTTCTGGTCTAGGCTATGACAAGAGTCAAGGCAAAAGACCTATTAATGAGATGGATAACAATGAAGAAGCTAGCCAAGTCAATAAGACTAAGGACAAGAGAACCTACACCCTTGTTAAGTTTGTGACTTCTGAAGTTAAGACAGTGTTACCTAAAGAAACCACAAACTCATCTGTCTATAACCCCCCTGTTGTTGACAAAAAGACAGATGAATAAGGAGAAAAGAAACTTAAGAAAAACATAAACATAGGTTTCTTATCAAAGTCCAAGTTAAAGGAAAAGCTAGATAACTTACTAGAGTCTGGGAAGGTTAGGAGGAATAATAATGGTAAGGAAGATATCAATAAGGCTAACAATTACCAAAAAGATCCTAATGCTCATAGAAAGAAGTGTTATATATGTGGAAACCACAACCATTTAGCTCTGGACTGTAAAACAAAGATTGAAAAGAAATCAGAGTCTATTCCTTCTCAGACTCTGAAAAGTCACTACATTTCACAGAAGCCTTGTTATCACTGTGATAACATATTTCATTCAATTTATATGAGTAGAGACTATCATGATTTGTATTACAATTTTTATGAGTTAAAATCTTCAATTGATAAAAGTTGGTATGACACTGTCAAGACTCCACCAGAGACTAAAGCAACAAAGGAGACATGTAAAACAAAAGTGAAAAATACTAAGCTTGTTTCACCCAAAGTTAGTAGTAAATGATCCAAAACTGTTTGGGTCCCCAAAACATCTAACTAGTTGCTATATGTATGCAGGGAACCAGGATAAAGAGAGTAACCCTAATCTTAGACAGTGGATGCTCAAGACACATGACTGGAAAGAAATCCATGCTTACAGACTTTGTGGAGATGGCTGGCTCAGAAGTATCCTTTGGAGATGGCAACAAAGGACAATTACTGGGATATGGAAAGATTATACTTGGGAATGTCATCATTGATGAAGTAGCTCTAGTTGATGGCTTGAAACACAACTTAATTAACATAAGTCAGCTTGGAGATAAAGGTTATCATAATGGATATGACAACAAAGAGTGTATTATTACTCATAAAGAAACAAGCATTCTGGTTTTCCAAGGGCACAGACATGGTAACATATATGAAGTCAGCTTGGAGGATTACAATCACAAGAAAGTCACATCTTTATATAGCAAGGCCTCAACTGAAGAAAGCTGAAAATGGTTCAAGAAACTGTCACAAATCAACTGCAAAACACTCAACAAGTTGGTGAAACAGAGTCTAGTGAAAGGATTACCATATGTTGATTTTGTGCAAGATGGATTGTGTGAAGCATGTCAAGTTGGAAAGCAAAGGAAAACATCCTTCAAGAGCAAGACAATAAACACCATTTTTGAACCCTTTTATCTATTACATCTTTGATTTATTTGGTCCAGTAAATGTGATGTCAATTAACAAAAAGAAATATGCTCTTGTCATTGTAGATGATTATACAAGATACAGATGGGTTTTCTTTTTGCACTCAAAGGATGAAGCTTCACAACATATAATAGACCATATCACTTTTTCTGGAAACAAAATCAAAGAAGACATTAAGAATTCTAAGGAGTGACAATGGTACTGAATTCAAGAATTCAATCATAGAGGAATATTGTGCATCAAAGGGAATTACTCAACAATTTTCTGCACATTTGATAGATGTGAAAAGAATTTTCAGATATCTAAAGGGTGAACAAACTCTTGGACTTTGGTATCCTAGAGAGTTTGATTTTTCACTAATTGGCTATTCAGACTCTGATTATGCAGGATGCAAAGTGGACAAGAAAAGCACAACAGGCCAATGCCAATTTTTTGGCAACGGATTAATTTCTTGGTTTAGCAATAAACAACAAATAATATCAACCTCAATAGCTGAGGCTGAATACATAGCAACTGGAAGTTGCTGTGCTCAAATTCTATGGATGAGAAATCAATTACTTGATTATGGACTAACATTCTCAAATATTCCTATGTATTGTGATAATACTAGTGCTATTAAAATTGCAGAGAATCCAGTCCAACACTCCAGAACAAAGCACATTGATGTCAGGTATCACTTNTATTCCAGAACAAAGCACATTAATGTCATGTATCATTTTATTAGAGAACATGTTCAAAATAATATTGTTGAAGTTCATTATATTCCAACTGACAGACATATTGCAGACATTTTAACAAAACTACTTGATGAGTCTACCTTTCTCAGACTGGTAAGTAAATTAGGGATGTTAAATATGTAAGTGATCAATCATTACAAGAACCAAGATATGTACTTTAATTATAGTCCCTGATTTATCAAACTATAATTTGTTATTATAAAATTTTTGAGGTACTTTATCTTGACAGAGTCTAACCTCTAGACTCTGACGGTTCTATAGACTCTGAGGGACTATAGACTCTAAAGGTTTAGACACTTAGACTCGAAAATGGTTAAAATTCACGCCTGTAGACTCTAATTATTTTTGAACCATTCAAATGACTAGAAATATGTGATAACAATTACTTTTTACTAGTTACAGGCTGTAGACTCGTGTATATTGTATGCAAGTTTAACAAAATACAAATTTTACATACAATAACTCACTTGTTTATTACAATCTATTTTCTAAGGCAAAACTTACTTACAGAGCTTCTCAAGAACCCTAGCTTTTTATTCCCAAGATTTTTCATTACATTCACTTCAATTACTTCAATGGCTGCTGTTTCTACCGTTACGAGGGAACCCAAGGCAATTGTATTCACCGTTGGGGATTTCGAGTTCATGACAACAAATCATGTTGCAGCCCTTGGAGACAAGAAGGGTGTAAATGCAGACTACTATCCAATGATGGATTTCTTGGAACAAAGTGAGCTTAACTATGTGTTGAAATCATCTCATATTATTTATATGGATGTTGTCTCCAGGCTTGGAGCTCTGCTAAGGTTGTTGATAATACTCAGAATTAACCAGGTAAAATTATGTTTACCTTTGGTGATACTATATTTGATGTTACTGCCGATGTTATCAATTCCGTGTTTAAATTACATGTGAAACAACCTTTTGATGAAACTGTTGTTGATTCTGAAATCAATAGCATGCTTAAATCATTAGGTTACACTGATAGCATTGACAACATGAGTAAGTTAACTATCCCTTATTTGAGAAAAGAATGCTCCTTTTTCTTTGATCAAATTGCAAAATGTTTTACTGGTAAGTGTAGTGGTTTTGATGCTATTACATTTATCACTTATCAAATTGGCCACAGTCTCCTATTTGATAAAGTGATCAACATTGGTGATATGTTGTTCACTCAAATGGGAGCTAAATTAAACAATATGCAAGAGGGGAGGAAGAAAGTCTATTATCATAGATTTCTTATGATTCTCCTCAATCACTTTATTCCTAACATGTCAACTAGGTTGATAGATGATTGCTGTGTGCAGGCCTACAAAAAGCAAAGGAGAATTTTCTCTGACATGAAGAGAATTGATGAGAAGAAGGGAACCAAGCTGCCTGTCATGGTGTATCCATGGGCAATGCAGGTAAAACTATCAACCTACAAACTTTCTATCTATAATTCTTCTTTCTTTGGAGGTGAAATGGTGCAAGAGCAAATTATGAAGAGTCCCCCTGCACCTACCCAAATAGCCAAATCATCTTTCTCCAAACAATCTCATAAATCCAAATCTAAAAAGAAACCAACCTCTACTGTCTCTCAAAAGCACCAGTTGTAAAGAGGAGGAGATTGATACAAACTAGGCTTATAGATGAGTAAAGTGATGAGGTGCTCAACCCCTTAGAGAAGCAGATTGTTGAAAGGCTTTCTCTACAAAAAGAAGGTCATGATGCACACGATTCTAGCCTAAAAGCCAAGACTGTAGACTCTCCACAGGCTACAGTCTCTGAAAAACCTAGGGATGCACCTCAGGATTTTCAACTTGAGTCTCTTGAGAAATCTTTTGCTAAGAAGTACAAGAGGTTGAGGAAGGCTTATTCTACACACACACACTAGCCTATTATTGGTACTAATCCTGTTTTGCAGGAAACAATTGCTCCCAAGGCTCCTGCAGAGCCAGAATCTGAAAGCAAGAAAACTCCTGAACCAGAGTTTAATGTTGAGTCAG
Source organism: Oenanthe javanica (assembly GCA_008931105.1). NCBI lineage: Eukaryota > Viridiplantae > Streptophyta > Magnoliopsida > Apiales > Apiaceae > Oenanthe > Oenanthe javanica. Next base: position 21,883 of record QRFB01011864.1, read on the forward strand.
AGTCTAGACTGCCTTCAGACTCTGATCATGACACATTTTGGGAAGGAATGCCAAATGAAGCAATCTCAAGTCTTATAGACTCTATAATTGTTCCAACTGATGAGGTGCTTATCTTTCTATATCTTTTGGTGGAATCAATTGAAGATCCAGAATCATACAAGACACAACAACAAGTCTTGGATCTTCTCTCAACATATGAGGCCCTAAGGAAGAGAATGAAGATGGAACTACATATGTCTGCACAGGATGTAGTCACCAATCTATACATCTACATCTTCAACTCTTCATTAAAATTCAAGGCATCTGGGATCATATAAGGCAGGACAATTGAAGTTCTCAAAGCACTTGGTGTGCCAGATTCTGAAAAACCAAAAATGAAGAAAGTCAAGAAGACAAAAGCCCTTAAAAGGAGACAATCATAGTCTATTGCGGAGTCAGAGACTGAGATTGAGCAACCAGTATTTGATTATGAAGCAATTTGGGATAATGGAGTTACCTACATGACAGTTATTCAATGGATTTTTCACTTCCAACCTCTATCAAGACAGGTGGTTGAATATCTTGTCCATAATATAGGTATAATTGCCAATAAATACATTTATCCAATCTACCAGAGTAGATTGGATCAATTCAAGGGAATATACTTTCAAAACGTGAGAGGAAACTGTAGGAACTCTTCAATCTCACTGATGCCCACACAATCAGTGCAATCCATATAAGGTCTTTTCATCACAATTTGGATGCATTTATTATTGAAGAACAACATGAGGAAGAAGGTGCTGGAAGGAAGTTAGAAGAGGGCACTAGTGCACTAGTGGTGACTAGTGACAAAGGTGCTCAGTCTGCCTCACCCACACAAGAATCACCTAATGAGAGGTTGAGTGATAGTGGGACATTGGGGAGCATGCTGATAGGCCCTCTTTGACAACTCAAACAATGATGTGGGAGGACAGACTCTGATGGATGCTAATAAAGAAATTTCACAATCTATTCTATTAGAGTTTATCCACTTTGAGTGGGAGTCTCATGCATTAACAATCAAATATGATAACACTTAGACTCTGGCTTCTAATGAAGTCATACTGAAGTAGTCAGAATCTAGAGTAGATCCTGAGACTGGAATACTGGAGTCAACAGACTCTGGAAAGAAAGAAAAAGCTAGTAAAGGTTCAAAGTCTGTTGCTGCTCACTCCTTGGTGGAAACCCCTAGCCTTCAGACAATTGAAGAGGTTTCACTCCATCAAGGTGGTTCAGGTATTGAAGCATCTATTACTTCTCTCACACCCTCTTCTGTAGGATTTTTGAGTGCACCATCCCAAATGAGTAAAAAGGATGAAAATGAGAGGATAACACTACTCCAGGCAAAAGGAGGGGTAGAAAAGGCTATAGAGAGCCATAATGAGAATGAGAAAGTGGGTGCACAACCCCACTGTGAGAATGAGAGACTAGGGTATCCCAACCTAGCTTTACTTATTGGGATCAAGATTTTCCCAAAAGTTGGTCCAATGAGTTGGTGCAAGGGATAAATGAAAGCTCATTTATGCTGATTATGAAGATTGGCAAGAAGGAGGAAGCTCTAACTGCTTAGAAATCATTCACACATAGACCGCAACTTCATTTAGTGAATTCTCTAGCTAGGAGAGCAGACAGAGTTATGGAGGCTTTGGTGGCTACACCACATATTCAATCCGAGACTACAATATTGAAGTTAGGAGAACCAATTCTTATCATGCCTATCAAGGCTAGGCTTCCAGAGTCTACAGAGTCTAATCACTCTAAGGAGGAGTCATGGTCTATAGTCCCTTTTGTAGTTTCAGAGTTTACTCCACCACCAGAGTCTACAACTCATGTTACAAAGTTGGAGCCGGCTGATGCTATGACTGATGATTCGACCTCTGAANATCACTCTAAGGATGAGTCATGGTCTATAGTCCCTTTTGTAGTTTCAGAGTTTACTCCACCACCAGAGTCTACAACTCATGTTACAAAGTTGGAGCCGGCTGATGCTATGACTGATGATTCGACCTCTGAAGATGAATTTGGGGTGAATCCATCTTTTATTTATTTTGATCAAGTTTTTCCTCTCTTTTGGGACATAGCAAAGGCCAGGGGCGTTGATGATTTTGACATTTTAAGTGCATTTTAGCTATTCATCAATCTGAAAGACTTCAAGACTTTCACAAGAAATCTTTTGTTCAAGAACATGGTCATTATCCTGATGAGGAACAAGATGCTTCTCTCATTCAAGAAAGTAAGGATATAGCAAATGATAAGACAGCAGCTATGGAAAATAATGTAAATCAATTAGCTGATGTGGTCACAAATATTTCACATATCACTACCAAGCTGACCAATGTTGACACCACCACTACTCTTCTCAAAACAAAATTTGAATCTTTAAATTTTGTTCAACAAACTAATGATGCTACTGTAAAGGCATCTTTAGCTGATTTCAAGGCAACACAAACTACTCTTCAAAATGATATCAATTTCCTAATTGCCAAAGTTGATTCTGTGATTGCTGCTTAGGCCAACATCTCCTCAGTATTGGAACAAATTCTTTTGGCTATCACAGGTAGTGATGATGTCAAAAAGGGGGAGAAGAAAGAAGTTGAGAGTTCAAGGAGTAATAAGGATGATGCTTGCAAATATGACAAGTCAAGGAGAGTTAAAAGGAGGAGAGATGGTGATAATGATGAATCTGGTGATAGTTCTCATGGTCTTAGGGGTCCTGGTGGTGTGCAACAAAAGAAGTATGGAGTGTTTGTTAAAACATAATATCGGACATACCAGTCAGGGAATGGACATGGGAAATCAGGGTCTAAGCTAGACTCTGAAAAGCAAAAATAGAGTACAAACTCTGATGAAGAAAAGAAGGAAGAAGTCAAGGAGCCAAGCTATTGGAAGTGCAGTCAAACCAATACACAATTAAGAGCTAGAAGAACAACAGGGCTTGGAGGTATTTCAGCATCTGACATTGACAAGACTACTACTCTAGTAGCTGATCCACAATCTCTTACAGATAGTCAATTTGAAAAGCTCACTCAAAAACACTTTAATAAAGTGGTGTCTGCTCAAATTGTCCACAATGTTTTTGAAAGAAAGTTTCCAGGAAGATAGGGTGGAACTGAAAAGGTGAAAACTGAGATGCTGATATATTTTTTGAATAGATAAATTGTAAGGTGGATAAGTCAACAAAATTTCATATTCTTCAAGAAAGCTGAGGAGTTGTAATATATCAGATTTCTTCTGTCAATAACAACTGAGGTGAATAAGAGTAGGAGATAAGTGACAAATAAACGGTTCATAGAGATTGATAGGAAGCTGACTCTGCACAGACAGACAAATAAACAGATGGACAAATTTTCTCTAAAATATGTGGATACTGAAAGGAAGGATCAAGACATGCCTCTGGAAGTAAAAGAGATTAAATTTCAAGAAGGTGTGTGCCACTACTTTGGGTTTCAACCTATAGAAGGGAAGATTAATGTTTTGATGCTTAAAGACTTAAAAGAACAAGAATGTAGTGCAAATGATTTAAGAGCGGTTTACTGTCAAATCAAATGTGAAAATGAAGAAATGATCAAATTGAAGAAGTTTGTTGGTTAATCTCTAGCTATTGTGGAGGAATATGTTGAAGTCATTTCTGAGAAATAACACAGCTTACGAGAAGATAAATTGATAAGTAATTCTTTGTTCCTTATAAATTTTTATACTGTTCTAGATTAATTGTTCCATTATTTAGTTTTGACATCATCAAACCTTGATTTATGCTTACATTTTATAAAGCATAAATAGGGGGAGATTGTTAGGAATATATTCATTTGATGATGTACAAAATACTAGAAAAGGGTCTAACATAGTTTATCTGTAACAAGTCTTTCTAGTCTCTGAACTTTTATATAATCAGAGTCTAGATGATCAATATCCATTTATAGATGTCATTTGTACTTAGAAAATTTTCAGAAGAAAATAAAATCAGAGTCTGGATGCAAATCAGAGTCTGGAAGTCAATCGGGGTCTATAGACTATCAGAGTCTATAGTCTATCAGAGACTGAAGATCATCAGAGTCTGAAGTCTTTCAAAGTCTATAAAGCTGAAGCTATATTTGGAAGGTGATCAACAGAAAGGGAAAGTTTCGAAGATAAAGACATTTATATTGCAAATATGCCATGGGAAAGAAATAAAATTTCAGAAGAAAACTGTTAACTAATAATTAGGAATTCTATTCCTATTGTAGTTTGATTTTCTGTTATTAGTTGATAAGTATCTCTTTATATAAATATTATATGTAACCTAATATTATTGTCGAAGTTGTGTGAGAGTATAGAGATAGAGAGAGTTACTGTGAAAACACAGAGAAACTGCCAGGGTTTATGTACACCCTAAGAGAGTTTATATTCAATATTCTTTAATACAAACACTGATATTTTTATTCTCTGAGTTTTGATCTTTATTAAAATAATTCAAGTTTGATTATTCTATAATTGATTGAAACTAAGGCGAAAAGATCGCACAAGTATTCAACCTCCCTTGTACTTGTGTGACAGGGAAAACAAATTTGCAATTTGAAAAATTATAAATATATAATGTTATTTTTTAATATTTGTTATTATTATTGCTTAATATTCATAATAATTTTATTAATTATTTGATTTATATTCCAATTTATTTAAATCTACCAATTTATCAACGTAGATGTAGTTGACTTTTAATAAATTAATATTTATTCATTAAAAAATAAAATTAATAAGTATTTTTAAATAAATTTCTATAATATATTACAATTATATATTTATTAAATATTTTCAATAACAAAAATAATTTTAATAAATTTAAAATTTATTATGAGGCCGCCGCGAAACGCGGCTTCTTTCACTAGTTAGCATTAAAAACACAATTATGACGGATACCGAATCTTAAAAAAATTATCAATTTAAATTAAAATGTACACAATTTTGCTTTTTAAAACGGATTACCGATTACTATAATAGATTCTTTGATTTGAACAAAATTGCCCAAAAAATAAAATAAAATCTCAAATATATTTTATTCCTGACAATTCAAAATCTAATTAATAATGAAATTAAAATTTAAAATAAATATCACAAAATATAACAACAGAAAAATTTAAATTTTAACCTTTTTGTCATTGAAATTAGCTCCCGCAATAAAACAAATAAAAAATAACTTACCGACTTTCTTTGGAAGTTTCATGTGCAAAATACCAAAACATTTCACATAAACATTTTGTCCGATCCTTGAANAATTTAAATTTTAACCTTTTTGTCATTGAAATTAGCTCCCGCAATAAAACAAATAAAAAATAACTTACCGACTTTCTTTGGAAGTTTCATGTGCAAAATACCAAAACATTTCACATAAACATTTTGTCCGATCCTTGAATTAAAAAAATACACAAAATATTAAAAA
>QRFB01011865.1:0-10553 GCA_008931105.1 Oenanthe javanica
TTTTATTGGACTTGAGTACATTACTCTTCAGTAAGAAGGCAGGCCGTCCAGAAATTGATGGCTTGTAGGATATAAAAAGCCCATCAAGTAGTTATGGACTTATGGTTAGTTCATAAAGGGGCTACAACTCGTAAACACAAACATTAATCCGCTGCAACTTTCGGGCTGGATATTTGAATATGTGAATTGTGAATTAAATTATTTTGGATATTAAATGTGTAAATAATTAAAAAGAAATTTTAAATATTGAATTAAGATTTTTATCTTGTAATCAAATCAGAATTTTTAATTTCTTTTGAATTTTAAAATATTCAATTAATCGAAATTTATTATTAATTATAATTTTATTCTCTTAAACAGATAAACAATATAAAATTAAAATTATTAAATGTTCCCACATAAATTCTATAAAGGGAAACAAATTATATATAAAAAGAGTGTTACATACTTTTAATCCACAAATTTATGTTTTATTCAACTTGAAGATGTACCAAAATTGGACAACTTTTCTTATGGTTTATTTTGGAACTTTCATACCATTTGAAATTCTAATTCTGAATTTTATCAAATTGTGTGATTAAAAAATTGAATTTAAATTTCAGTTAGAAAAGGATACTTAAACATTAATATAAATTTAAGAATTTAAAATAACAACTCACATTTCCGAACATAATCTTAATACATTTGTAAATTGTAACTCTAATAATATGACACTCGAAAATGCCGTCACACATAAATTTTAGCTCCCTTTTTGGTGTTTTTGAACTAAGCTATTAAAAATTTCCTGGTGTTTAAATAATTAGTTTGCCTTATTAGTTCAATTGGTTCACACTAATTCAAAGAAATGGATATTGAGAAAAATTAACGTGACAGAAAAAAGAAAAAGAAACTGTTTATTTAATCAAATTAGATTAACATGAGAAAAATAGTGAATGAAATAAACCGAATATGAGGGCCCGCCTTCTACGCGAGCGACCGTCCCCTACAAGTCGAGGGTCCAAAACTATGAACGGCACAAATTTTTTCAGAAAAATATTATATATATTATTTAGCCTAAAAAATTATAATAATTCTATTCCAAGAGTCGTCAAAGATGTTAAATATTTTTCTATTATTTGTAATTATATCCCAAACATGAGTCATGAATAACAAATCACACTTATCATATGATGTGTCATGTTAAGTAATAAAATAAATATAGTTCTTTTTAATAATTTGTTAAAAGTATTAATATCTTTTGATGATAGCACATATAAGTGGTTAAAGTTATAATAGTGATTTTAATATGAAAGTTAAAAATTAAAGTATTTAGAAACGTAATAGCGGTTTTAAAAAAATTTAGAACACATGTAACATTTTCGGCCTCTAACCTCCGAAAGTTATGAACGGCCTGCCCGGTATGGGCTATTTACAAAACAAATGTTAACTAAAGAATGTCCTCTTCCCAACAATATCATGAACATGGAAATATCGTCTGGACAGATGAACTCAACATTATAGCTCGTTAAACTTTCTATAAACTTTCTGTCTCTGGATCCTCTTGTTTTCTTTTTGTTTCTGAATATACATTGCAAAAATTGAGGCCATTCCCGTATAGTATAAACATGCGTATAGGGTTCGTGTAAAATACCGACCTGAAATTATTTAAAAAAAACATTTTATATTATATATGTATCTAAGTTATATGCAGTGTTTTAAATGTTATTACAATTTTGAATTAAAATACAATAATTTTCACGTGGGATAAGTTGCTGATTATATGTAAGGGACTGTTTTTCTTTAAATCCCTTTCAAGCTAGGGAGTAGGGACTGTTGGTATGCATCAGACTGTCAATGGTATAGAATTGTGATGTATATAGTATAGAAATGGATGATGAATATTTTTTTTATGATTATTAGTAAAATAAATTTGAATACTTGTAGTATCTTAATTTCAAGCTGTGCATGAATGTGTCACCCACATTCTTCGGTCTCATGTCGTCCATCCTTTCCTTTCTCTTCTTACGTGCACCCGTTTTCCTTGTAATCATATTGTTGAAAAGTGACTTTTGATCTTCAGACAAGCTACTTTGGTGGTGATCACCGCATTAAGTCCCCACCGGCTACCATTATCGGTAACACATTAAGATGTGCTAGAATTTTCAACTACGCACTATTATTGGTTAGGGGAATCTATACTATAATTGAGTATTACAAGTATATGGGTCTTTCCCATGAGCACATATTAAGTACTCCCTCTGGTCCTATTTATAGGTCGTTTGACTTTTTGCACGTAACTTTATGTGCTTTGACCACATAGCTAGAATTAATATTTTTTAAATTTTCTTTTTGTGAATTAAAATTTAAACATTATATTTTTATTCAGAAAAAGAAAATTTAAAAAAAATCAATTCTAAGTATATAGTCAAAGCACCTAAAGTTACGTGCAAAAAGTCCAGTGACCTATATAAAGGACCAGAGGGAGTANAAAGTTACGTGCAAAAAGTCCAGTGACCTATATAAAGAACCAGAGGGAGTACTAAATTTTATGACATTTCAAAAAAAAAAAGTACTAAATTTTATGAGTTTAACTCATTTTAATTAGTGAAATTTTTGTCCATCATTATTAATGAATAAGAAACAAATAAAAATTTAACAACTAAGCTTCTGATCTTCTAACGTGTATTCATGGACACACACTAGAAAAATCGTATATATATTATTATTATAAATGAACATTAAAAAAATTAATTAATCAATAAAAAATACACAATTTAGATTAAATATTACAAAAAATGTCATCTCCAATTATACATGCATTTATATACTCATATCTACTCACCTACGTAATCATCATACATATAAGTCTAGATTCGTATAGTTGCATGATTTGGTGATGTTCAACCATTACTCTATTAAAGTAGCTTTATCTTCACTTCTTCACCTTTTTCGCTTCAAATCTCGGTTTCATCTCCGATCATTAACTCTAAAAATTACTTTACTTTTCTTTTATTGCCTTAATCTTTAGTTATTTGGACAATTATCAATCATATATAACAATAAAATTATATTTATTTTTAATAATAATTAAAAATATACTTTTAATTATTTAATCAAAAATTTTATATTTTAGTTAATATATTAATAAATTTATATTAATATAAATTATGAAAATCCATGGTAATTATATTAATATGATCGTTCAGAGTATTAAGAATGTATGTGTGTAGTATTAAGTTAGTAGCGTATAGGATATATATGTATTAATGTAAGTTTGTGGATAGTAATTTGGTGAAAAAAGTTTTACATTATATGCACCGGGTATCTTCAAATATAGAGCTGCATAGTACTTTATTTTATATATAAAGATAAAGCAATGTGTAATTGAAGGTGGATTACTTCATTTATAAAGTTAAAAATGAAGTGATATATAGTTTAAATGAGTGATTGCAAATGTCCTTATGTATATAAAATCTTGAATTATAATTTTATTACATAGAAATATTTTTTTTAAATATTATGTCTTGGTTTTACCTGCTATTNATTTTTTTAATATTATGTCTTGGTTTTACCTGCTATTCTTTACACGTGATTATGGCATTTCCAATCCTCTCTTCAAATTCTCATTCCTTCGTATACTTCAAAAATGAAGTATTTTCCCTAGAGCAATTCATTATTTTATTTTTAAATAAATAAAAATTTGCTATCTAACTCTAAATTTGAGTAAAATTATTAATTCCAATATATATATATAGGTTGGGCTGAAATGAGAACTGGTTCTCTGATAAACTATTATGTTTTATACTTTCATAATAACATGTGTTCGGTAATAATTTTTTCATTAATTTTTTTCCAAATACATAATTTATTTTTCATAATTATATTTTTATTTAAAGGACACGTGTTTTGATGAAAAATATGATATTTTTTTCAAAATAAGAAGTAGAGAACTAATTAGTATGTTCTGTAAATTATATATATATATATATAATGTAAATATTTTGTACTCATTTTTTCTGCAAATATATAAAATTTCTTCAAAATTGTGTTTTTATTTATGAAACTTGTGTATTTTAAATAAAATATGTGATGCCTTTTTAAAAATAAAAAGTGTTCTCCCAGTTTTCCGAATTAAATAATTCTCCGTATAACACAATTATACACACACACACACACACATATATATATATATATTGGTGACGTTGTAGACAGGGACACTTTATACAGAGGTCCGGAGAAAACCATTTGATTGTAACGTAGAATCTCATAAATAACTTTAAAATTAATCATATTTATGATTAATAACGAATAAATTTTGATTGTAATGTATCATACAAACAATATATAATTTTACAAATAATTTAATATTTAAAAATTAATAGAAAAATATGATTTTCAATTTGATTCTACTATATAATTTTGTTCTGAGCAATATGATTATACTGTATAATCATTTTACTATTTGTTCATTATAATATGTCATTTTCAATATTTTTTATATGTAAATTCATTTATACTTATATTTGATGAATAACAAAAAAAAATCTATTTTATGTGTATATAAAGTGATTCTCTACGGAACTCTATATAAGTTGTCCATTTTTAGAATAATGGCCTATATATATATACACACTATATTATTAAAGCTGCAAAGCCAAATGTTTGGTCTGTCGTCCGGATATTTTGTCCCTCACTCTACTTCAAATTCACATGTTTGTGTCCTACTCAATTTCAAACACACTCTTTTAATTAAAATATACAGTTGTACTTACAATCTATTAACATGTTTCAATTTCCTCATTTTTCAACCTCTTTAATGTATTTAAAATTAGAGCTTATTAATTAAATTTTATAAATATTTAAATAATAATATTATTCTATTTATATTAATTAAATTTTATTACTATACTATATCTATATTATCTATACTTTTATAGTAGCAAATATTTGGTTGTTATAGTCTCTTTGTGTCTAACTCAACTTCAATTACAGTCTTTTAATTAAATTTTAATTAAAATATAGAGTTGTACTCATAATCTACTAATTAACATGTTTCAATTTCATCATCGTTCAAACACTTTAATTTATTTAAAATTATAATTTAATAATTAAAATAATATCTATACTATAATTCTCCTACTCAACTTCAAATACATTTTTTAATTAAATTTTAATTAGAATATACTTTATCAAACAGATATATTATACATACAACTCTATTTAGAACATATATATTATATATAAACTTTATCATCAGTGGAGTTATCTTTCTTAATAATAAAATGAAATAAATTATCATATTAAATTAAATATTTAAACCATATAAAATAATTATTTTATACTNCTTAAAATATAGAGTTGTACTCATAATCTACTAATTAACATGTTTCAATTTCATCATCGTCCAAACACTTTAATTTATTTAAAATTATAATTTAATAATTAAAATAATATCTATACTATAATTCTCCTACTCAACTTCAAATACATTTTTTAATTAAATTTTAATTAGAATATACTTTATCAAACAGATATATTATACATACAACTCTATTTAGAATATATATATATATATATTATATATAAAACTTTATCATCAGTGGAGTTATCTTTCTTAATAATAAAATGAAATAAATTATCATATTAAATTAAATATTTAAACCATATTAAATAATTATTTTATACTATATATATATATATTATACTATTATAAGCGAAACAGAGTTTTATTGTTGGTTTGGTATAATAGTTTCGTTGGTTGGTTAACACTCTAAAAAAACATCTAAAATTCTTTCCAAGAAAAATAAATTAATATGAATATATTACGTGATATATGAAGACTCAACTACATATATATTTCTATTATATTCAATTACAAAGGTAACACCCTACCCACTACAATAATAATATAAATACAATAAATTTATACATCTCAATTTTATTACCATTTAATTTTTGTAAACTCTATTAAACTTAAAATTATCATTTATTAAAATATTTTATTAAAATTATAATATATTATTAATATTAAAATCTCAAAAATATATACTTATAATTGGTTAATCTAAATTATAGTACAAACTTATACTTCTATAATATATTATTATAATCAAAGAAAAAACTTTTTTATAATCTTGGTTGCTCATATTTTGGTTATCATTTACTTTTATTTCACCTAANATATTATACTATTATAAGCGAAACAGAGTTTTATTGTTGGTTTGGTATAGTAGTTTCGTTGGTTGGTTAACACTCTAAAAAACATCTAAAATGCTTTCCAAGAAAAATAAATTAATATGAATATATTACGTGATATATGAAGACTCAACTACATATATGTTTCTATTATATTCAATTACAAAGGTAACACCCTACCCAATACAATAATAATATAAATACAATAAATTTATACATCTCAATTTTATTACCATTTAAATTTTGTAAACTCTATTAAACTTAAAATTATCATTTATTAAAATATTTTATTAAAATTATAATATATTATTAATATTAAAATCTCAAAATTATATATTTATAATTGGTTAATCTAAATTATAGTACAAACTTATACTTCTATAATATATTATTATAATCAAAGAAAAAACTTTTTTATAATCTTGGTTNTTATATATTTATAATTGGTTAATCCAATTTATAGTACAAACTTATACTTCTATAATATATTATTATAATCAAAGAAAAAACTTTTTTATAATCTTGGTTGCTCATATTTTGGTTATCATTTACTTTTATTTCACCTAAAATTAAATTTTAATATTATATTTAAATTATAACCTAAAATTTATATTTAAATTAAGAATCCTATTTATGATCAAACTTTTTTTTAATATGGTTGCATTAAATACAATATATTTATATAATTCAGTTTCTCTACCACTCAAAATCTTTAATTCAATTAAATAATAACCAATTAATTAAATCTAATGAATAATATAATATTATTATTCTTTTATTTATATTAAATTTTATTAAAATTATATACTAAATTTAATTTAAGCATCTCAATTTAATCACTTTCAAACTATCAAATTAATTTAAAATTGTCACTCATAATCGAATCACATAAATATTATAATATTATTATTAATTTATTTTAAGTTTTAAAATAATAAATATTTAATTAAATCCCATGAATCAATTTATTTAAATTGTTTAAAGAAATCCGTGCATCGCATGGGTTATAAGCTAGTATATATATAATCTTATAAATTAAAATAAATTTAACTATTTTTTCTTGTTTCAATAAAATAATAATTAATGAAAATACGGGTTTAAGTATTTAAAAAAATATAAATAACTAATATGATTAAAAATATAATAACATATTTAAACATGAAAAAATATTATACAAATACTGATTTTATATAATATAAAATAAAAATAAAAAAAACATATTTTTAATAAATATTCTATTACATTAGTATGTTTATAAATATACAATGATACTAAAATAATTATATATATAAATAATAAATGTGGTTAAGAATAAAATAATATATTCATACTTAATATTGTATAAAATTATAAATAATAAAATACATAATAAAATTTATAAATAATATATCAAATAAATTAATATATAATTATAATAAAAATATATTTTAATATTTAACCGAAATTAAGCCAGTATTCAGTTAGATTCGGGGATAATCTCCCCTATTCACCTTCAGGCCTAGGGGTGTACACATATCGGATGTGTAAATTTTCAACCCAACTCATTAAAATAGAATTTGTAAACCAACTCATTTAATGTATTTCGGTTTGGATCGGATTGATCGGGTTTAGTAAATATATAAATAATTTTTTATCAAAAGAAAATAAAACTAAAAATGAAAGTTTAAAATAAATTGAAGATGGTTAAACAAAATATTACTAACTACTAATGAGTTAGGTGCTAATACCGTAATGGACTACCAGACTTGTGAAGTATGGAGTGTTGATTAATACTAAATGCTAATGAGTTGAGTTGATATATAGAACATTTGAATTATTTATTAATTATTTTATTTTTAATTGGACCGGGTTGGATTGGATCAGATTTTAAAAATTGAAACTCATATCCAACCCATTAAAACCGGGTTGACGTTTTTTCAATCCAAACATATATCGGGTTGGAAAAAGTCAGTTTGGATCGGTCGAAAAATGACCGGTTTGGATTGGTCGGATTGACTAAACCGTATACACCCATACCTTCAGCCATGTTAAAAATAATGAAAGTAGAAAAAGATTTTCCAAAGGTGACGAAGTAAATCAATATTTACTTTGTGAATACTGATTACAAATATGTCAATGCATCGTTGACATATATATGGATTATTTTATTCAGCTGACTAAGAGCATCTCCAATAATAAAAAAATTCTTAGCTAAATAGTCTACATGACGTCTACATGGCTTGTATGTGACACTTTTAAAGAATATGTAAAAATTCTAGTATTCCAACCATGTTTAATTACTTTGTCGAACTATATTTGGTTGACTATATTTGTCGAACCAAGAAAAGCGTTAAGTATAATTTTATACAGTTATAATTATAGATAATCTCATTGAAGCATATATCAAATTCATTAGTTAAAATTTTGCATAATCATGATAGTCAATCATTAGAACCAATCATTTTAGATTTTACGGTCGGAATACTCTAACTTATGAATACCAGACACCCACGTGTTTATGTATATATTGCTTATTGCATCTCTATATAATTATAATACGTACTGCAGTTATGTGTCGATTTAATCTTTAGATCAGGTCAAATAATATTTGTTAGGTAAGTGAACTAATTTCTGCCTATTTAGAACTTCCTCTTCGTTTATCATTTGCTAGTTGCATACGATAATTAATACTTGACTTTTAAAGCATACATATATATTGGTGGAGGGTGATTAAAATTTTGACATTTTAATATATACAGCTATACTATGCAAATGTTTGTGCCTTAATTTCTGTTGCGGCACCAATATTTCATTCTCGTATAAACGGAGGAGCGTATTCAATTTTTCTTTTTGTCTTTTTTATGAATTTAGAGGGAAAAAGGTTTTTAACTTTTTCTGTCGTCCATACGGTTCTTTCCACACTTTAACTTTACAAGTCGCTGCCTCTAAATTATAGTATTTAATTACTTTTATGCCCTAATCAATCAATCAGTACATAATTAGCAAAATTTCAAAATGTTGGATGAGGTTGGCTAATAAAAAGTCACTTTTCAACACATTTGTTTTATTTCTCTGTGACGTGGCGAAATGGTAAATCTAAAAACAATAGAAGCAGGTAAAACTGTATTGTTCTTCTTTCGCTACTTCTATGATTTTTATCTCTTTTATTGGTCGGCGGAACGGGTTGCAATATTAAAAACGACCAAAAGTAATGAGAATACAGCTCCGAGCCTCCGACCATCTATAACGGCAAAACAGCTTCGACCATCTATAACGGATTGAGTTATCCAAAATCCCAATTCTTTTCATTCCCGATTCATAAATATAAGAGTCTGCCTATGTACAGTATGTGTTTAAATTTATTGTTTGTTCTGTTTCAAAAATACATAACGTTTTGATAAAATAAATAAAACTATCAAAGATTAAGCTATCCTAAAAGTTAATATATGTTTATATTTGTATTATAATTGATCTAATTTGGGGAATTCAATTAATAAACCTGAGAGCTAGATAAATGGCAATTTATCTCCTCATTTGTTCATGTGATAAATAATTTATAAATTAAATCAAGCGTATATTTTGACATGCCAACCTAAAATCCAAACAATAGAAAAAATTATTTGGAATATAGGTAAATGAATTGAGCTAAACATTGTCACACTTGAATTCGAACTCGATTAAATAGTTTGATTTGGGTTCGACCGAACTATGATTTTTTAAACTCAAAACTTGACTCGATAATAGTTTAATATATTCGAGTTCGGCTCAAAAACTCAAATCAATTATACTATTCATTGACAAAATCTCGAATTTGATAAGCTTGACAAGATTAAATATGTAAAATATATATAAATATTATATATATATAAGAATATATAATTAATAAAATAAATATAAACTTG
Source organism: Oenanthe javanica (assembly GCA_008931105.1). Classification (NCBI taxonomy): domain Eukaryota; kingdom Viridiplantae; phylum Streptophyta; class Magnoliopsida; order Apiales; family Apiaceae; genus Oenanthe; species Oenanthe javanica. Next base: position 10,056 of record QRFB01011865.1, read on the forward strand.
ATTAGGCTTGCGATCTGTTAAAAGCGGAGTAATTTGAAAATCGAGATCGGTTCGATAAAGTATTTGAACAATTCAAGTTCGGCTTGAATACTATCAAAACGAATTTAAATATTTTAAGAGTCTGAACTAGAGTCTCAAAAGTACTAGCCCCAAAATTCTACAATAATATTTATAAATGAAAAAAATATAAGAAAAAGGTTAATAGCTAGAAATTTATGTAAGAAGTGACTCTGGAATCATCAACATCTATAAAGAAAAAGGGTCGGTCCACCGGACAAGATAAGAAGGTGACCTATTCTCCAAAAATTATTCGGATAACCTTTATATCCATCGTGCTGATGATACATTGTAAATTAATGATCGGTATAAAAATATATAGTTAAATCTCTTTAAAGTAATAGCCTTTACATCGAGTTTATTAGTTTATTAAGAGTAAAAATACACCGTTTTTATTATATTGGACCAAAATAAAATATTATTTTAATAAAATTATTATTT
>QRFB01011865.1:10859-25738 GCA_008931105.1 Oenanthe javanica
ATTTTTGATTAAATAATATAGTTAACTAAAATGGAACTTAACCAGATAAATTATTTCTGTATATCTTTTGAAATTCCAGATATTTAATGTTACCAATTACTTAAATTTTAAACAAATTACTTTTTATATATCCTTTGAGATTCCAAATATTTGATACGGAGTATTATTAATTACTTTCATTTTCATATTTTTCATTTCCATTTTTATTTTCTGCAGTTGTTTTTTTTGGGAGATTGTCCCGTAATGCATGTCTATTATCTATTTTCAATGCAATTTTATAAATAATATTATAAAATAAACATTTGACTAAAGTATTAATACTAATATTGGTCATTAATATAGAGATAATTATCATTCAAATTATGTATTAATATTAGTTTAATCATTCTAAAAAAATATGGAATTAAATAGTAAATAATTTTTATATTAAAACTCCTTAATATGCGTAATTTTTTTTACAAAAATAAATAATTTGGGATTGAGCAATAAGCAATTTTACGGTTAGTTTAGATTTGTAAATTATTAGGTCATGAAACTAGAAGTGCAGTTGAAGACTTATCTCAGAATTGGTCACCATTTGTGTTGTTTTTTTAAAAAAAAAACTTCAAAAAAGTATGGGAAGCAAGAAGAGACGCATATAACGCAAAAAAATCAAATTACATCCCCGATCGTGCACGTGTCAATTGTCATATAGGATGAATGGTTTGGCTGCCAGCTGTGAAAATGGAGAATTCATGCATTCTGATACTACTCTTACGTACACGTGTCAGTGAAGTACAGTTGGCAGCCAGCTAGGCCTACATATAATTATATATTTTATTTATATGATTAAAAATTTACTACTACTACCAGAGTATCTCCAATAATCACCGCCTCTTAGCTAAAAAGCCTAGCTAGCGATATGATATAGATATTAGTTAAAATATATACCCCTTCAATCATACTGTTAGCAAAAATTATAGGTATCCACGTCAGTTTTTTAATTTATTTAAAATATATTTGTTAAGTTGTAAGTTATATAATTATATATAAAATAATATTTTTAACTACAGCTAATCATTATACCTAATATTATTGGAATACAAACTTTTACATATTCATTAAATTTTTACATAATTATAATTTAGTTAATCATTTTACCTATTGTCATTGGAGATACTCTAAATAATTAATCTATTTATTCTGTTACCGGGAATGAAACAGTATGGGAAAATTTAAGCGGATTTATCGACAGCTTCCCGTGGAAACAACGGGTTCATTTAAGTTTATGTTGGATTGAAAATTGGCCGGAAATAATAGAAGAGTAACATCAAATAAAATTTTGGGATAATTAACGTGAGAAATTCATAGTTAAATGATGGACTGTGATGTGGTCGGTGGTAAAGTGGCGGCATTGTAAAATATGTGTATTTATTCTTAAATTTTTATTTTGATAGGTATTCACTTGGTAAATTATATGTTTTGCGTGGTTCAATGGTTTTGTTACAAGTCAAATGCGTGTTACTGCTTAGTTTTGCTTTGCATACTCAATTTTAAAGATTAATTTTAAATTAAAATTTCGGCAAATTTCAAGTTAAAAAAGAAGATTGAAAATTCTAAAAGCACATGCACATTAAATTTATAGGATGAATATACGAAGATATAATGAACAATCAAGATTGTTTTACTGCCCCTACTAAAATTATGTTTATTAACTAAAATTACATTAGATTTAAATGATTTTTTTTTTGGCTTTAATGACTGATTCGAGGGTTTTGATAATACAAGATAAAAATATGAAATTATATATTTATTTATAATTTTTTGTTCAAGTCAACTGCCAGGTAACTTTGGTAACTAATCATAAGGTAAAAGGGTCGAGAATCAGACAATCAGTGTAATTAATATAAAATTGGTATGTATGAAAGCAATATGAAAATTGTTATCACAATTTTAGTGGTGTAGAGATGATTTTTATATTAAACTGGTGTTAACTTATATTTTCAAAGTTTATTTATTATTAAAGGGAACTCCAATAATCACTAACAAAAAAACCCTAATTTTCACAATTTAACCTTACCCAATTAATTTATTAAGGAGATTAGATGTTTACTTGAATGCTAATATATGTTAATAATTTTATAAAAATATTAGAAATATGTTCTGTAAAATAATAATAATACAAAACACAATAGAGAATATATTATAAAATATATGTTTAAGAACATAATAAAATATAAATTATAATAGAGTATAGTACAAAACATAGTGTAGAACATATTTACATTGAAAAAAATATTAATTATTAGATGGTTCTCCATTCCCTAAATAATAATAGTGGTTTTCCGTACAACCTTACCAATATTTTGTTGTATAATTTTGTGAAAAAAATTAGCAAATTTATTTTTTTATCGGAAAAGATATGAAAAAAAGGGAGAAAGATATACTCCCGTTTGAGTTTTGTTTATATAAACCCCCTCCTCTATTCTCCTCAGAAACACAACCACCATCTTTCTACTTCCTTGATAACATTTCTCTCTTGTCATACAATTTTCATTTCTTTCCCTGTCTCTTATTCTTAAACACCACCATGCCTGAAGCACCAAAAAAATCACCACATATATCATCACCATACTTCAATCTCTCTGAAAAAAACTCAAACCCTCTTCAGTTCATTGAAGAAGTCACCTCTAAACCTGATGAAATTCAAGAACAAGTTCTTTTCGAAATCCTCTCTCGCAATAGCCATGTTGAATACCTTCAGCGCCACGGCCTTGCTGGGAAAACAGATAGACACACTTTCAAGAAAATCATGCCCGTCATCAAATATGAAGATTTACAGCCTGATATTAACCGTATTGCCAATGGTGATAAGTCCCCCATCCTTTCCTCTCACCCAATTTCTGAATTCTTAACGAGGTATAATTTCACATACACGCAGATATGTTTGTATTTTTTATGTTGCATGTTTAGTTTATAAATGGTTCAAAAAAAAAAATTCTGAGTGGGATAACTGAATACGTTACCTTTTTTTATTATTGTTACTTTCTTAGTCTGGAAATAAATTGTTATATTTTGGTGTTTGTGATGTTTTGTGCAGTTCTGGGACGTCAGGAGGTGAAAGAAAGCTGATGCCAGCAATTGAGGAAGAGCTGGAGAGGAGATCATTGCTGTACAGTCTTTTGATGCCTGTAATAAACCAGTTTGTTCCTGGTTTAGACAAGGGGAAAGGAATGTATTTCTTGTTTATTAAATCAGAAGCCAAAACTCCTGGTGGTCTTTTTGCACGTCCTGTTTTAACAAGTTATTACAAAAGTTCACACTTCAAAAACAGGCCTTATGATCCATACACAAATTATACTAGCCCAAATGAGACCATTCTTTGCTCTGACTCTTACCAAAGCATGTATTCCCAAATGCTCTGTGGTTTATGTCTGCATGATGAAGTCCTTCGTGTCGGAGCTGTTTTCGCTTCAGGCTTCATCAGGGCCATTCGGTTCCTTGAAAAACACTGGCCTGTTCTTTGTAACGATATCAAAATCGGGACTCTTAATCCTGAAATTACTGACCCTTCTGTGAGAGAATCGGTGCTTAAAATCCTCAAGCCAGACCCAAAATTAGCCAATTTTATCGAAACTGAGTGTAGCAAAAAATCATGGCAAGGTATATTGACTAGGTTGTGGCCCAATACAAAGTATGTTGATGTTATAGTAACAGGGACCATGTCACAGTATATACCAACACTTGATTACTATAGTAATGGCCTCCCTCTTGTGTGCACCATGTATGCTTCTTCTGAGTGCTATTTTGGGGTGAATCTTAACCCACTTTGTAAGCCAAGTGAAGTCACTTATACACTAATTCCAACCATGGCCTACTTTGAATTCCTGCCTGTTCATCGAAACAATACCGTCACAAGTTCCATTAATGTGCCTGATTCACTCAATGAGAAAGAACAGCAAGAATTGGTTGATCTGGCTGATGTTAAATTGGGACAAGAATATGAGCTTGTTGTCACCACTTATGCTGGTAAATTTATTCAACAATTTTACATTATTTCTTGTTTTTCAAGTTTTAACATTAGTTTCAATAGTCTTACATGTATATGTTTAATGTTTGGCAGGGCTTTATAGATACAGAGTGGGGGATGTGCTTAGAGTTGATGGATTCAAGAACAAGGCCCCACAATTCAACTTCATTTGCCGGAAAAATGTTGTTCTAAGCATTGATGCTGACAAAACTGATGAAGTTGAGCTGCAAAATGCAGTGCAAAACGCTGTGACTCATTTGCTACCCTTTGATGCAACTCTAATTGAGTACACAAGCTACGCAGACACGACAACAATTCCAGGACACTATGTTCTATTCTGGGAGCTAAATGTCAATGGAACAACTCCAATCCCTCCATCAGTTTTTGAGGATTGTTGCTTTGCAATGGAAGAGTCACTCAACAGCGTATACCGTCAAGGACGTGTGTCGGATAAGTCCATTGGACCACTGGAAATCAAGATTGTGGAATCAGGAACATTTGATAAGCTTATGGATTATGCCATTAGCTTAGGTGCCTCTATTAACCAGTACAAAACTCCACGCTGTGTTAAATTTGCACCCATTGTTGAGCTTTTAAACTCGAGGGTTGTGTCAACCTACTTCAGTCCGAAATGTCCCAAGTGGGTTCCGGGGAATAAGCAATGGATGGACATCAACTCGAGTTAGAATTGTTATGATTTTCTCTTCTATGTCTATCCCTAGTTTCAGTCATGTATAAAATCAGTTACCATTTCAGTCTCAGTTTTTTCTAATTATTTTTTGCATTGGTACACCTATAATTTGGGATATAGTCTATTATCAGCCAGAAATTCTGCCAACTTAAACTATCATTAGTACTTGTGTTTTAAAACGGCAAACTGGTCCTCCATATTATTTCCTACTCTTTTAAGAAAAAAATCAAGGTAGTTTTATCCTCATTACTCCATTGTTTATTCCAACTAAAGCTCCAAAAACAGAAGTTTAATCAGATTAGTACAAACCTATATATACACAAATCCTTTACATTTTACCAAACAAGTTTACTCCATAAAAACATCTCAAACATAGGCACCCCTAAGGGTATTAAATATTGCTTAAATAAATAATATTGTATTTTATTCTTTCTATTATATTTAAGCAAGTTTTAACTTCAATAATTGACACCTGAGGATGCCTAATAGTCCCAACAAAAAATTAATAGAATATGTATTAGTATTATGGGTCTCAACTTTTTAAAATGAGAACTAGAAACTGTGGATTTATCTATTTTAAATTGGTGATTAGATACAAATTGAAAATTTTAAATTTGGTAAATGGTTGATTTCATACAAATTGAAAATTTGATAAATGAGTGATTTGATGTAAATCAAAATTTTCAATTTAGTAAAAATCACCTGTTCTAACTGTACTCATTTTGAGAAATTCTCATTTGAGCAAAACTCTTAGTATTATATATTTTAAGTACACAATTTTATACTTCATCCATTTTAAGAGATATCAAAAGTTGCCCTCTAAACATTTTTTGGACACATTTGTAACTTTAAGTTAAATAAAATGACACATTTTAGGGACACATTTTTTGACACCTTTATTATTTGGCGATATTCTAACTAATTTATCAATTTTTTCCCTAAAATGAAAATTAAGCTTTTATAAACCGACTAGTTTCTTTCGTGTGTACAAAATATGGATAAAGGATTTTTATCAGTTTTTAACTAGACCAAAAAATGATCCAAACCACATGCTGTTAGGTTTGAGATTCGGTTCGAAAATTTGTAGATTTGGAACTACAAATAAGCTTGTGCATGCCTTGTGATAAGAACAAGTTGGAATTCATTATCTTGATTTATCTAGCTAGCCGACATCCATATACTCATGGTGATTGTAACAAGTCGTATGGTCAATTAAAATATAAGTTATGTATATTTTTAAAGCAATTTATAAATCATAAAATATAAAAATTTTAATTTATAGACTACTTAATTAATTAAACAGGTCCATAAATTACCGGTATTAACGTTTGTAAAATGAAGGTGATAGGATAATTAAGTTTGTAAGAATTATTTTTATCACAGTTGATGGGTTTGATTCCCAGAGATTTATATTTTACTCAAAAAAATAATAATTGAGCTTCTTCTTTGTTGAGATGAATAGTTTATTGACTGTTTCTAAATAAAATAATGTCACCCCTTACTGTTAAGAGATTGAATTTTGCTCGGGTAGTTGTGTGGTTTGGGATTACTTTTTGTTCAACTTTGAAAGAAAAAATTTGGACAGAGACCTTGCCGTTGATAATTGGTTAATACAGTATACCAAAAGAACAGCAAAAAGAAAAAAGCCAACAAAACAAATAAATATTCTCCCGTACTCTTTTGTTTAAATTTCAGATATTATCCTGTAAATTTTACTTTACTGGTTGTCATGGCTTTGCAGCTCTTGCCACTTGAATTATATTATGGTACAGATATTGTCGGTGTGTCAAATTGAATGATTCAATTATTGGTTCCAATAAGTGATGAAAAGATGACTCAATCAATGTGTGTCTAGTGTAATAATTCATTTAGATGGTTACTATAATTGGAAAGCCGTCTCGTTAGCAGATAATTAATCAATTATCATTACTAAACATCCTATTCAGTACGTACTCCCGCATCAGTATCGGAACAAGGAAAAGTAATGCAACCACCAGCAAATCGATAGATACTTGATCAATCGAGCACAAGGACCTCAAATTTGTTCATTTTAATTGAAATTATAAAAGAATGAAAGGAGAGGACACAGAGAAAACGTGGGGAGCAGAAATTGTTCCCTTTTCAGTAGGAATAACACTAGTACAGTATTGGCATTGGCATGCAGAGTAGCAGTAACTGCATGATTTTTATTGATAGGGAAAACAGATCTTGCAGGGTTGCAGGCTCCGGTGATTGCTGATAATGTTTCGAGCCCAGAAAAAGAGATACGAGACAAGACAATTACTGCGAGTCTTGACTACTTGGCGCAAATTATATATATCCAACGCCTCGCCAATTGATGGGAAAATTTAAATTAAATCCGGAGTAGAATAGATGGGATTGTGTATGTGAGGGTGCATGTGTATGTGATAGTATATTTAATTTGTGTGTGTGCAGCATATTTAAGAATAAAATTTTCTATTTATCATTTAAACTATTTTCTATTTAAGTAAAATTATATATATATACATAGATTATAGAGATGAGACCATGCAAACAACTGTATTATTTTAATTTTGACTGTATGTAAAAATATACTACAAATAAAAAATATCCGAAAAATTGTGGTGTCACGATATTTGCATTTCTAGTTTTCCAAATATCCAACAGTCCGGCTCCGTTAAAAAAGTTGTACTACGATAGAGTCAAATTTTAGGAGCCAAAAAAGACGTGATTGAAACTGAGGAACTTTTATAACGCTAGAATTGAAGCTGGTACGGTGATACGGAGCGGCGTACAAAGGTATTTTCACGACTGAGAACGAGCAGACAAACAAACGAATCGGCCGATTATTTGTGTGTGGGATCCACTATACCATGCATGAGTTATGACCATGGTCATAAACATCGGGAATCAGAACTTAGCTAATCGGGGATTAATCGAAGGATTAATCGGAACAATAATCGAATTTATTATATTATTATAATAAAATTTAATATATTTATCTAATTTATTATAGAACATATTATTTAAAAATATTTTATAAACATAAATCGGATTTTATAAATCGTATCGAGTAAATATTTTATAAGGATTAATAGGGGATTTATCGGCAATTTTTAAAAAATTTATCGATTTCTATAACACTGGTTATGCCCGGTGTTCTAAAAATCCATAATTATCCTTTCATTTACTAAGGATTAATGAGAATAATTAATCGGTTATAACTAAATGTTATTTTTAATTTTATTATTATTATATAGTTACAGAGTAGTATTTAACAATTCACTTTCATGGATCATTTCATGCATTAATCATAAAAATTCAAAATTAACATTACAAAAGAGTCGTAGTCTCATAAATAATTTAAAGTCGAATCTAGTATTTCGAATAACATGATGTTACAAGATAGTTTATAAATATGGGTATTTATCAAAAATATCACTTTTTTCATTTTTTTGCGATTTTATTATTTTTAGATTTTTTTTACAAAAATACGGTCTGTAATTAAAAGTAACAAAATTCAACTTTTTTTATCAACAATTTGTAATCAAATGCAACTTTTTTAAAAAAAATTGAAATTACTCGTAATTGAATCAGGTTGTATTGGTTGTAAAACCGTATTTTTACAAAAAAATATATATATTTAAAGATCATATTTTTGTAAAATATTAAATAAAAAATGTATTTTTGCAAAAAAAATTGGTATTTTTCAAAAAACCCCTATAAATATTAAACTTGAGTTATTTGAATGAATTAAAGGGATTATTGTATTTTATTATTTCAAATAGTTATGCAGTAATATATAAATGTATTTTGTAAATAATCAATAATGCCCACAGTTTTTTTACTTATTTCAATAATTTTTACGTTAACCACTTAAATGAATATTAACTACTTAATAGTTAATACTATGTTTATCAATTTTCTTAAAGAACGCTTAAAATTTCTCAATCAATCCTCAAATCGTAGTATTTTTCAGATTTTTGGCACTTAGACAGTAGACACCATCTAGATCTATTTTTAGAACACTAGCTTTGCCTACGTTGCAGTCGGACTATATATATATACTGTATCTTATATACAGTTAAACGTCGTGAAGACTAGTCCGCCTTAATTAACAACTCGGCAGCTCACCGCTACTGATCAATATTTTTTCCGTCAGATACTCTCTTTTATATATCTTCTTTTAAAATAAAATTTATATTAATACTTGTACTTTTATATTTTAAAATAAAACTATATATAATCATTTCAATTTATTTTTATATTTACTGCATTCAAAGTTAAATTCTTTTAAAATTTAGATGTATTCTCATTTTTATATGTAATAATTAAGAATAAATATAAGAAAAGAATTATTAAATTAACAATTTTTTAAGTATGTGAAATATTTTTCAAAAATAACATATAAATTGAGCCGAATAAAGCACTCGAGTCCTATACTGCTATATAGTGTTCGACACAAACGAGTAACCTATAATTTTACAGTCAAATAAGTTAACTTACACATGGATTAGGTTTTTTTTTTAAAGAAAAATGGATTTAATTCAATAATGAAAACGCATATGACATATATAAAAATGATCGAATCGAATAAATATAAAATAGATCAAATCGTCAGTCTTTATGCGGAGACAATCAAGCGATATGTTGATATGTTGAAGATGATATATTTACATGTATTCGTTTCGTCACAACCCGTTTGAGTTATCGATCATAAATGTAATCCAATACAAATATTCATCACTAATTAAAAATCAACACTCACAATAAAAGAGAGAACAAAGACCCTCTCACCAAGTACAACAAACAAACTGAAATTGCAAACTAAAATTCTAAATAAAAAACTTAGATCTGAAAAACGAAATCACAATAAGAGATAATCGGTACACTCTCGAATCTAATAAATTCTGCTTGAATCGAAAATTAAAGAAAAATTCGAAACTCCGATGATTTAGATCTAAAAAAAATAAATCTAATAGGTAGAAATCATTCCCCAAAAATGAAGATTATTGAAGGAAACAAAAACAAACAAAATAAATTAAATTTGGGGCTTTCTACTGAAAAATCGATGAAAGCCCGGCCGGTTACGTTGATAAACGAGGAGGGAGAGGGCGGCTTGGAAGAGAGGTTACACATGGATTAGGTTAGTTTTTAACTTCAATTAGCTATAATATAAGATAAATAAAAAGATAACTTCTATTACAAATAGCTAGAATTGCAGAAGATAATTTTATTTAGAAATACAAAGAATAATAACTGACCATAATATTATACTCCAACTAAGTTTCAAAAAATACTAATTAAATCAGTCAATGAAGACCTTGCCGGGTACTTGGGAGCCCACCCACACGTGAGGCATGCATATATACCTGTTTTATGGCCGGGCCTTGGCCCAGTTAGCTTATCTATTACGCATACATATTTATCAACGCTGCAATCAACCTATCCAATTGTGAGTGATGTTTCATGTCTTGGCAACATCTATCATGTACTAGTTTTTTGACTTCCAAATATATTTTTATTTTGTCTATCTATAAATAAAATAAAAGCGTAGTGGACAGAGAGTGATATATTAAATATATTAAGGGAACACCCAACACGGGGGACAAATTTTAATAAATAAATTGGCACGAGACTGTCACTAATCACTAGTGTGTTGCATTATCTATTTCTTCTTCGATATCTAACAACCATTGACCACANCCGTATTTTTACAAAAAAATATATATATTTAAAGATCATATTTTTGTAAAATATTAAATAAAAAATGTATTTTTGCAAAAAAAATTGGTATTTTTCAAAAAACCCCTATAAATATTAAACTTGAGTTATTTGAATGAATTAAAGGGATTATTGTATTTTATTATTTCAAATAGTTATGCAGTAATATATAAATGTATTTTGTAAATAATCAATAATGCCCACAGTTTTTTTACTTATTTCAATAATTTTTACGTTAACCACTTAAATGAATATTAACTACTTAATAGTTAATACTATGTTTATCAATTTTCTTAAAGAACGCTTAAAATTTCTCAATCAATCCTCAAATCGTAGTATTTTTCAGATTTTTGGCACTTAGACAGTAGACACCATCTAGATCTATTTTTAGAACACTAGCTTTGCCTACGTTGCAGTCGGACTATATATATATACTGTATCTTATATACAGTTAAACGTCGTGAAGACTAGTCCGCCTTAATTAACAACTCGGCAGCTCACCGCTACTGATCAATATTTTTTCCGTCAGATACTCTCTTTTATATATCTTCTTTTAAAATAAAATTTATATTAATACTTGTACTTTTATATTTTAAAATAAAACTATATATAATCATTTCAATTTATTTTTATATTTACTGCATTCAAAGTTAAATTCTTTTAAAATTTAGATGTATTCTCATTTTTATATGTAATAATTAAGAATAAATATAAGAAAAGAATTATTAAATTAACAATTTTTTAAGTATGTGAAATATTTTTCAAAAATAACATATAAATTGAGCCGAATAAAGCACTCGAGTCCTATACTGCTATATAGTGTTCGACACAAACGAGTAACCTATAATTTTACAGTCAAATAAGTTAACTTACACATGGATTAGGTTTTTTTTTTAAAGAAAAATGGATTTAATTCAATAATGAAAACGCATATGACATATATAAAAATGATCGAATCGAATAAATATAAAATAGATCAAATCGTCAGTCTTTATGCGGAGACAATCAAGCGATATGTTGATATGTTGAAGATGATATATTTACATGTATTCGTTTCGTCACAACCCGTTTGAGTTATCGATCATAAATGTAATCCAATACAAATATTCATCACTAATTAAAAATCAACACTCACAATAAAAGAGAGAACAAAGACCCTCTCACCAAGTACAACAAACAAACTGAAATTGCAAACTAAAATTCTAAATAAAAAACTTAGATCTGAAAAACGAAATCACAATAAGAGATAATCGGTACACTCTCGAATCTAATAAATTCTGCTTGAATCGAAAATTAAAGAAAAATTCGAAACTCCGATGATTTAGATCTAAAAAAAATAAATCTAATAGGTAGAAATCATTCCCCAAAAATGAAGATTATTGAAGGAAACAAAAACAAACAAAATAAATTAAATTTGGGGCTTTCTACTGAAAAATCGATGAAAGCCCGGCCGGTTACGTTGATAAACGAGGAGGGAGAGGGCGGCTTGGAAGAGAGGTTACACATGGATTAGGTTAGTTTTTAACTTCAATTAGCTATAATATAAGATAAATAAAAAGATAACTTCTATTACAAATAGCTAGAATTGCAGAAGATAATTTTATTTAGAAATACAAAGAATAATAACTGACCATAATATTATACTCCAACTAAGTTTCAAAAAATACTAATTAAATCAGTCAATGAAGACCTTGCCGGGTACTTGGGAGCCCACCCACACGTGAGGCATGCATATATACCTGTTTTATGGCCGGGCCTTGGCCCAGTTAGCTTATCTATTACGCATACATATTTATCAACGCTGCAATCAACCTATCCAATTGTGAGTGATGTTTCATGTCTTGGCAACATCTATCATGTACTAGTTTTTTGACTTCCAAATATATTTTTATTTTGTCTATCTATAAATAAAATAAAAGCGTAGTGGACAGAGAGTGATATATTAAATATATTAAGGGAACACCCAACACGGGGGACAAATTTTAATAAATAAATTGGCACGAGACTGTCACTAATCACTAGTGTGTTGCATTATCTATTTCTTCTTCGATATCTAACAACCATTGACCACATTGCTCTAGAGAGAAAGGGGGAATGGGGATCAAATGTTAACTAAATTTTTTTTCCTTTATGCCAAAAAAAATAATAAATCCCCCACCCTATTTACAAGTCCATTTTATATTTTGTGTGGTTACAAAATTTATTTACAGATAAAATTTATATACCCCGTCAAACATTATTTTCTAAACATGAACATGTTGTGTAAAGTCTTTTTTTAATATAATTATAATTTGTAAAAATATTTTTTCACAAAATTATTAATAATAAATATTTAAAAGTCATATCCAAATATTGATTAAATAATCGAAGTATTATAAATTTTAATAGGGTTAAATATCAAATTGGTCACTGAAGTGGAGGCCTAATATCATTTTCGTCACTGATCTCAACGGGGTATCATTCAAATTATCTAAATTTTTATAAATATCATATTGGTAACCCTAAATAGTAGTTGAGGATTGATAATGACATATTTTCGAGTTGTACACATTTATTTTTCGTGCTATTACAATCAAATGAAAACTTATAAATTTTAGTATTTTGGATAATATTTTCGAAATTTATGAAATTATTTTACTATTTTTTATTAACTTTATAAATTTTTTCTTTTGATTTATTATTAATAAAAAGATTAAACACGATAAAATTCATTTTATTTGCAAAATATAAATTTATACAAAGTATGATTTTTTTAATGATTTATTCAAATTTTAATAATTTAAAAGAATATTTATACTTATTTTTTTATGTAAAATTATTAATGTGATATTTATACCAACTTAAGTGAGTTAAATGATACTCCGTTGAGATGATGACAAAAATGATATTATACTCCTCCCTTAATGATCAATTTAATATTTAACCCTTTTTAATACTTCGACACGGACTGAGATAAGATAGGGATGAGTTGTAAATAATTGGCTGAAAATAATAGGCCCTAAATTTCGTATTCCAGCCCATTATGTAATACAGTAAGTAATAATTGATCTACTTGTGCTAGCCAGTTGCTGTTCTGATAAACTTTAGCAAAAAATTAAGCTAGATCGTGATTTAATGGGCTGCTGGGCATATATCTAGTTGGCGAGTTCATATTTTAGTCAGAAAGGTAGACTATTTCTACACTTTCTTTCTGTTCAAGCCCAGTGTTCTGTCTAACCTTTTTCAGTTCTCAAAGATTCTAACAAAATTCAAATTTTTGGTGCTGAATTTAAGATATATCCTACGTTACTCTGACTCGGGTACGGAGTGTCGGACACTACACATATCCGAGTGTCCGACTCGAAAAATCTAAAAATTGAGGACACTGTCCAATTTTTGGACACGGGTGCGGGGACACGATACAATATATTAATAAATATGTATGGTAGGCAGACACCTTAACAAATAGAAACAATAAAACTCATATTAAACACTATTTTGTAAAGGACTTTGCAAATTAGGCGTATTCTCTACTTTTATCTCATTTTTGTTCTTTTCTTTTTTCTCATATATTTATCTTGACTCGTTAGATTGACTCATATGTGGTCTTTAAGTTAGTCAAAGTGTCCACAATTCAGTCAAAGGATCCGACACGAAATAAGTGTCGTGTGCGAGTGTCCAAGTATCCGACACGGGTACGGCGACTGAAACAGAAGAGTCGGAGTAACATAGGATATATCTCAATTTGTGTTACTCATCGGTCCTTCGTTCAAGACATTTTTAAATTTTGATTTTTATACATAATTTAAAGTATATAGAAAAAATAGTTTTATAATTTATTTAAATAGAATTTTAATATTAAAATATATTTTTTAAAATAATATGTAAATTATTTTTTATATATTTTAAATTACGTATAAAAAAGTCAAAATAAAATCTATTTTAAAGTGGAGGGAATATTATATTTGTGATTGTTGGGTTCCGAGGCATAAAACGCAGCGGATTAAACGTAAATATAACAAAATTCGGAACCCTAAACGCAGGATCATGTATAAGTTCGGACTGATTATTGTGAAACGGAATCATACCTTTTCTTGGTCTTGACTTCTACGAACTCAACGGAGATCCTAGCTTTCACGACTTGTGTCTTCTTCTCGAAAACACCTCTATGGTATCCACACGAGCACCTTCAAGAACGTCTCACGATCTTGATTATGGAATGGATGTACTAGCCTCCCTTTTGATGATTTCGAAATTTGTTCTTCTTTCTGCCTTCTTCTCCTTGCTGCTGCCTCTAGGGTTTTTTTTTTTTTTAAAACGTCATCCCTCTTAACTCTATCATTATCTATTTATAATGCTGGTTAAAAGGCCCAATCAGCAACCTGTAACAGCAAAGTCTAATCCATGTAGGTTTAGGATTAAATAATAAAAATCGAATTTCTATTATTTAATTAATAACTAAGTCACTTAATTATTAATGGCAGAATTCAAATT